>OVAN01000512.1:0-57562 GCA_900406275.1 Anastatica hierochuntica
GATCTACTCGGTTCATAAACCGAAAATTTGATAAAACTCAAAAAAGGAAATCGTCAAAGTGAAAACTCTGACCTCGGCCAAAACAACATCAAAACCGAGAATAAAACAAAAGAACGGACAAAAGAAAATTCTTAAGTACTAAATAATTAAGGGATTAAAAAGTCAAAGGAACCGTTCATCGGTTCAACAATGATCAAAGAAGTGTTGGTCCAGTGGTAAAAATTCATCGAAACTAAAAAGAGATCAAAAATTCGAACTGCGTTGGAAAAGATTGGTTTGCCAAAGACGAATATCTTATATTGTCTGACTTCGTCGTAAATGTATATCGAACATTCGGGTCATAAAAATGTAAATGCATGGTCCGGCATGAGTCGTCTAAGTTGATTAAATTCGGGCTTGCGGTCATGTTATATACATACTAAACCATTTTTTTCCTCACTTCAAGGAAATTTTCAGATTGTTTAGTTGGTAAGAGAAAACTTTTCAAATAGAATTTTATCCACCCTTTGTGTTGGTTTCACTTTTATAAATAAAACTTACAATTTGAACGGCTTATTTTTGTTTTTTAGCTTGTGGCATTTGTAATCCTAAAACCGGCACTATCTAAATGACAAGCTATTATTAAGCTTGTGTAATTTGCACAATGAACTTTTAGTGAAATGTCATATGAAAAAAGGTTATTATTATTAAGTTTATCAAAATAGACTGGTTGAAGTTGAAAAAAAAGGAACTTAGAATGGTTGATAACTTGATATAGAGCTATTTTGCATTATGCTTTCCAAAATGTATTCAACCACATTTGGATTAAGCGTAATCGTTACTGCATTGGACTTATGGTCACTTTGTTTCCTCTCTGTCCTCTTTGTTTAGCATTTCCTGTACTTTCTTTAATTTTGTGTTCTTTAGATAGTAAAAGACGTTCGGGTACTCGTTCATATTCATTCAGATTTTGGATTTTCGGGATGATAGGTTTAAGTCCGTCCAAATTTTTATATAAAAATTTCGATTTTGGCTTCAGTTCGGATTAGATTTTTGCGAGTTCGATTCGGGTTCGGATCCCGTTTGAATTATCTAAAAATTCAAAATTCCAAATTTACCTAAAAGTTTTCAAAAGTTCTAAAATAAAATTGTGCAAAACATATAAATATGAAAAATATGACTAAATACCTAATATGAACGTGAAATTGAATATTTGAGTTTCTAATTCAAAGTTTAGATACTTATTTTAAGTATTTATTCATATTTTTAAATATCTTTGGATACTTATTTGGATTCGGATTCGGCGGGTTCGGTTCAACTTTTTCGGATTTCACAGTTTTTGGTATCCGACCCATTCAAGTTCTGTTCGGATATAGTCTGATATCTGAAATACCGTAAAATAAAATCTTTCAGATATTTGTGTCAATTTCGATTCGGTTCGGTATCGTTTTTCGATTCAGTTCGGTTTGAGTTTTCGAATTCGGTTCGGTTCGGTGTAGTTTTTCAGATTCGATTTTTTTGCTTACCCCTTAACTCTAGGTATAGTGTTTTGTTTGAAGAAAGTTTAGCATTACAACAACAACAGCAACAAAAGATTATGTACTTTGAACAATAATGATTTTCTTTATAAAAGACTAATTAAAATCAAATTTCTTTTTTGCCAAAGGGTTCACATATTTCTATCGAATACGCAACCATCCGAAAACAATAGACGATTATTCAACATTCGATACGTTAATAAAGAAATTAAGGAAGTTAGGCGTCAAATTTTTTTTGTCAAACTGAAAATATCAATCATATGCTATAGACTTTAACCACTGCTTGATACTACAACGTTGCCACTATTATTCTTTTAAAAATTTTGGTACCAACCAAATCTCTATAATCATCAGCTCAAAAGATATTGAAATCTAGCTAAGTAAAGAATCTCCTCTTTTTGTGGTTGAGCAATTTCTAGATCCATTGAACCATCACACAATAGAGTCGAATCAAGCATCGGAATCGCTTTATTTCCATCCCAAATCCTTCACAGATTTTATACACCATGCGCATCTATATTTATCTCTTAAACATATTATATATTAATATAGTAAAAAGTTGGAACAATTGTTATATTATATAAACGTATTCAAAACCAAATTCTCTTGTGACTGCCCAAAATATTCACTTCAGCTTTGGCCATATCACGATTGAATTAGTTTTTTAACCAAAATAACACGAAATTTAGTTTTAAAATTCCATTAAAAAGTGGAATGTTTCTATAACAAATAACTTTAATTTCTATTGTTTGAAATATAAAATCGTAGGTGAGTTATTAGGTCTAATTCTTTGATTTTATTTTATGTAATAATCCTTTATGAGGAAATTAAATAATTTAGACAATCCTAGGTGTGTTATACAACGAGTCATTAAGGGGATGAATTAAGGAAAGTTGTTGTGATTTTTGTAGAAATTCTCTGTAATTCCACTTAAAACCATGTGATTTGATGTGATTTGATTCTTTTGTATTTTTAACAAGGAAATTCCACTAAAATACCTTAAATCACTTAAAATCTACTACTTAAAATATTTTCAATAACCGTGGATTTGAAAATACATTTTAAAATCACTATTTCAATATTCTTGCTTCAATAACCTGAAATTATATATTTTAACACAAATCACTTAAAATCAAAGTTTGAATACACCCCCTAACTTCTACTACATTTTAGTTACTGTATAATAAATAACAACAACATTTAACATCTTTTTGTGTCTTTAGTTAATAGTACTCTATGTAAATTTCGTTTTAACATTAGTTTTGTAGTGTAGATCAATATATAATTTTCAGATGATTTTACTTGTTAATGGATATTTTCTGCTTTATACATAAGTAGTAGAGATATTATGTTCTGGATGAAAATATCTAGATTTGCTTGTGTATCTGATCAATAATTATTCATTTTCATAACTACATTGACCAACCTAATAATGCATGCAATCATGCAATCTGTGGGTTAATTGGACTAACCTATGTATTTTTCATACTTTCTAAGTTCTATCGTCGTAACAAATTTGTGATAATACCACTGTTAAGTTATCATCTAAATTTAATTCTAAGTCATGACATATCCTTCGTATTGTTAATTTGTGATATACCACTGTTGTGTTATCATCTAAATCTAATTCCTCTATTACATGTTGCAAAAAAACAAACGATATTTATTACGTTTTCTTATGTCAACAGATATTTATTATGTTTGTTTTCGACGACGTGATGTATTAATTTGATGAAATTGAGAAGATGACTATACGAGTAAAATAACTAAAGTGAATAAAAACAAAAAAGTATTTAAGACTATGTATCCTAAGCAGTATCCAAGAGTTTTTAAATTAGATCAGCATGTTGTGCAACTTGGCCTTCTAGATGACAGAATCACACCATGCACTGCACAGCTCAAAAGAAGTATATATATTAAACTAAAATATTATTTAAGAATCTGTTTTTCAAAATAAAGATACCTGACGGAAAACAATATAAATGATGCTAATTGATGATTTATTTCTGAAATACATATCAAATGTAAAAACTTTGCTTTATTGATAAACTTTCAAACCATGTAGACTTTTAATTTGTTTTTTCCTTAGGAAAAAAGATATATAGAGTTAAACAAATTTCCACTCTTTTGAAGTAGGTGTATTTTCCCTACGGTAAACAAATAAAAAACATCCCACAAAAATTAAGCTGTAAATAAATTTAAAGTGACGCTTAGAAAGTATATTTACCCTATGAAAAATGCGAAATCCAGAGCGGAATGTCAGCTTGAATGGAATATTTTTAATAGTTTTAAAAATACCTTTAAAATATATTTTTTATTTTTAAAAATATAAGATATTTATCTAAAAGAAAATGGGTATATTTGGCTATATATATATATAATTGTACAGCATTTATGTATGTATTACAAAGTACTAAAAAAATATCATAAGTTTGATTAGCTAGGCTTGAGTGGGGGTGAGAGATGGGGCATAGAGAATAATTATGACCGTTATCAGTTTCAATGGAAAAATGTATATATTATATAAATCTTTTTTTAAAAAAGAAAGTGATGGACTTTTATGAATTTGGGTAATATATGGTTTGGACACGTGTAACATAATAAACTATTGCGAGTTACTTCGAACCGAAAGATACAACGATGAGGTTGTTGGTTGGAGTAGAGATGGTCGGCTTGGCTGTCTTATGTCTGGTCCGAGTCCGAGAAAGCCATGACTCGTAGGGTCCATCCTTTTACTTACAAACTAACTCCGTGTTGCTTAACTTCTTTTCTCATTACGCGTTTTTTTTTTCTTCTTTTGTTTAAATCTTTAAAGTTTAGAGTTTTAAACTAACTTAATTAACATATCACGCGTATGGGCCAAACTGATGAAACTCTTAGATCAGAAGTCAGTTTATGGTAATGACGGTGCGAAGAAATCTCGGGCGTTAATTTGGCCCGCCGACAATATTTAGTTTTTGACTGATTTGTTTTCTTTTTTCTCTAATCTTTTTAACTTGCCTTAAAGGGTTAGTACTCAACCTACCGTTGCAATGGCGTTGTCATTTCTCCACACGCATTTTTTCCCTTAGGAACAAATAGCGATATTTTGAAATATCGGATCGGGCACCGACTTGACATCGTTATCGGGTAGATGGTTGGACCGGTTTAATCAATTTTAATGAATTTCCGAATTAGAAATTTAAGAATTGTGTACATTTTTTGGGTTTTCTTAAGGTTCAACACCAGGTGAGCCTTTAATCCATTGATGTTAGACTAGGTGAGATACTCGTTTTTGGCGAGTCAACTTTTCCCATCGCAATTCGAATCTATAAATATTTCATGTTTTTTGGTTTTTCACAAACTGAAAGCTATAAATATTTTATGAATAAATTTTTTTGGGTCATTTTTTTATGTTTGCCAATCGAATACTAATGTCAAATTTTGGAACTACAATGAAAAAATAACTTTATAGAACATTGGTGTAGGTATGACGACGGTTATCGTTATCACGATTAAACAATGCCAACATTGGTAGCTCTCAAGCTGATCCGTTACTCTGGCTTGTGACAAGTAAGAGCACATACTAAACTACTATATCACCATTTTTTTGGTTGTAAAGTTTTTATTCTAATCAGCAAAGATAAGGATGAAAACTCCTTGACAAGTCTAAATATATCGCCCTTTGCCCCCAACAACATGACCACGATTGAGAGGATATTGTTTCAAATGAATTTTCTTTTCAACGAAGGAACATGTCACGTTGAAAAGAGAGTCTCGATCTTGAGAAACAATAGTCCTAGTCTTTTAAATAGCAACGAATTATATATCCTCTTGTACATAATTGTATAGATCTGTTTCTAAAACAATGCAACAAGGTCACACATTTTTTATTGTTTGATTTAAAATCTTCTAACTTTAGGGTTACAAACACTGAGGCAAAAAAAACTTAAACAAAGGTTAAATGTCCAAAATTATAGCAGATTGAATCAGGCTCTAGTTGAAAACATATATAATTGAGAAGGGAATATTTTCAACTCAAATAAAGCATGTAAAAATACAATATAAATCAGTCAAGACCTAACAAAATAAAACGATCGAATATTCCCATGGCCAAGAAAATGGCTAATATGCTTGGTCCCGTTTCGAATGAAGTTAACAGATTTAGCACGCAAAAGAATAGATTACGAATGTTGCTGGCTTCTACATTATTTTAATCCTTTTAATAAATGGAAAATTCTCATATTTAACATTAAATTAAATTTTTTGACCAGATCTAGCACACATATCTAATTTTTCATATCTAGCATTTGTAGGTAAATATTTCTGAAATTTTAGATATTTTTTAAATATTAAGAAAATATTTCTGAAACTATAGATATGCTTCTTAATTTTAAAAATTTTGACAGAGGTTTATGAGAAATTTCCGAATTATTAGAACTTTAAGAAAATTTTCTAAAAATAGTCATTGTCTTAATGAAAAATGGTAGATGTGAAAAAATTCAGACGTGTATACTAAATATGGACGAAAAACCAAAAAACATACTATTTAAGGAAATTTCTCTTATTTTAATCCTTTTAATCTATCTTTAATGTACTAAAAGAAAAGCATTTGGAACTTACATGGCATTTCCGCACTTAATTTCTTTTTTTTTGATGTTTTAACAATTTAACTTTTTCCTAATACATTTACTATTCATCCTTATTTTTTTGTAAAAAAAATCTAAATGGCTACCATTGATGTGAGTCAATAAGAAAATTTGATGTCGTACTATACCATATTTATTATTCTAATCGTTATATTCACTTTCCATAATTTATTTGAGTTTATTTTTAATAAAATGGAACAATTATAAAATATATTGAATTTCAAAATAAACTCATATTTGAATTTTCAAAATCGTAAATAACTAATTTAAAGTATAAAAAAATAAAGAAGTGTAGTGAAAAATCACATATCGGAGATGAAGATGAGTAACATAAAAATTATATTATAAAAAATCCAAAGAATTTTAAACTGTAAAAATTTTACCTATAGGCATATAATTTAAAATTTTATTTGGTTTAGTTTGATTAGTTGATTAAATCACATAATTAATCGAAAATAAAATTATAAATAACATAAGTTGATAAAATGTTACATGTAATATTTGACTTTATAAAATATTAAAATATAGAAAATATTCTAATTTCAAAAAATTCAAAAAGTACTTCAAATTAAGTGATCTTCAAAAGTTTATATATCATGATACATATTTAAATTTTTATTACGAAAAAATTATTTTCTTTTATGGTACTTATTTGTCAAAATCAAAAACTAAATTAGTCTTTCCAAATATTTCCTTTTGTTCTTTTGCTCAAAAAGTATAATTTCATACTGACCCCATATATTTGACGATGATGTAGACCACCTACCTACACTTTTATTTTCTTCAAAAAGATATCCACCCAACCAATTTTTTTGTGATTCAATCACACACCGACGTCAGTAAAGTAGCAATCTTGTATAGAAATTTAATTGAGTCGATTTGTGGCATAGAAAGTCAGGTGAATACTAAAAAGTATTGATAACAAAGATTTGAAATCATTATTTGATAAAATTATACGAGCTAAACATAAAAAATATTGAAAGTGTTTGAAATTTATATTTTGTTGACACGTGGCCAACGTAAAAAAAAAATTTTCATCTTACCTTCAACATATACAAAATTTATGGAAGAATGTATCTTTTGGTTGAATAAACTTTTTTATTGGCAACCGTAATTTAACTATAAAATCAGATTCACAAATCTAAAACCACAAAAAATTGCAGCTGTCAGATTTATGAGGTACAAAAAACTCTTCCTTTAAAAAACTATCAACTTTGCTATAAATATGCGTTATTTACTTTGAAACGTTCTATGATAATAGTAGTTTGTATCAATAATTGACAACAAAATAAATCTTTTAAATTGAAATGATTCTAAATTTTTTCATTTTACTTTTCGTATATAACCTATTATATATAATATTGTTTTATCTCTTCTGTTATTTTTTTTTAATTTTAAAGTTTTTTGTGAATAGAAAGGTATAATCAATTGAACTTATTAAACTTTTGAAAAAGCATTGGCCTAGGATATACATGTTTTTCACTTTAATTATATTTTTTATATTTACTTTATCTAATATAAAATTTTGTCAATCTTAAAGTAAAAGCGTATTATTATATATCTTATTTATTTAATATTTTTATTTTAACTTTATAATTTACAATATATTATAAAAGTTGAATTCATCTTCTATACGATAAAGATGTATTTTTTTTTTACTTCAGTTGCAACTCTTACATCTAACAGATGAATCTTCTAGGCATTAATGATATTGATATCATAACTAAGAAATACAGGAACAGTTGCGTGTTTCTAACATATGCGCCTTTTTTACATACCTATTTATCTTTAATTTATAAGTTTACTAAATGTTGCATCTATTGACACCGATATCTTTTCAACTATATATGTCTGATTTTGTACAATATCTCTTCTTTGACTCTCATTTATCTCCACTGTAAATTAATGTAATTTCTTCGTTTATTATAATTTTTTTCATTATAGATTCTCTGATTTTAGACATTTTTATTTTTGTAGAGAAGTAAGAAGATGACTTAAAAGTGATTTTGTATTTTTTATTCAGGTTTGTCAATAATCTCTTATGTGTATAGTTCTTGACTAATAGTTAATTTAAAGAGAAAGTCTTTATTTTTTCAAGATTTATTTTTCATGATTCAAGTTTTAAAATATTTGTTGATATTTATTTTTATCTTTCATTAGTTGATATATAATTAATTTTATGTCTATTAAAAATTGTTTTTTCTTCTCTCTTTTTTCGTCTACAATTGTTTTTTCTTTTACATAGATAAAATTAGAGCTAAGGAAAAAGACATTCTTAGTTCCTTACAACTTTGTCTTCCTTTCCATAAATACATGTAGAACTTTAGTTTTGATGAAGATTGAGTTAAATAAATTAATGTTATGGTGTGAAAAGAGGTTATTTCTTAGTTATTTTAAAATGCTCGGGAGAAATCTTACCTCCATAAAAGCATCAAACCGTATGAATTTTTTGTCATAAAAAATAATTGAGGTGAAAAAATAATATTAGATCAAATGATCAAGACTTCAAAATATGTTCGTCATAATATCCACTTAAATTTATTTTATGTTATTACTATAATATTTGAAGCATTGATAGAGTAAGTTTAGATAATCGAAATTGGATAAAAATGTTTGTTTTTGATATTTTGCCAACATGGACAAATTTTTGAATTATCAAATTAATAATAAAAGTATGCAAAACACTCTTTTACTGTAAATAAGGATTAGTATATTTTTTAGTTTGGATGTCGAAAAAAATGTCTAACAATCGTTACCTTTATAAATGATGACTATTAAGGTGTTCTATTGAAATCGTGAATATATATGTTTTACTTTTTATTAAAGAAGGTTTTTGATGAAAAGTTTTGCCACAAAAAATTGTAACAATATTTTAAAATGAATAAAACCTTTAAAACTTTTATTAGTTCGGATTCCGAACATGCGCGTACAAGACATCTAGTTTAAGATAAAAATGACACAAACTATTATCCAATGCAAACGTCACTACAGGTATGATTGGCAAAATGGAGAGGTGACAGATAGCTGAAAGTAGCTGAAGCGGCAGCTAAGAGTGGAAGCTGAGAGTTGAGAGCGGAAGCTGAGAGCGATAGATGGAACTGGGAGTTAGAATTGAGGGTAGAAATTTAAAATAAAATTTATTTGTAGAAATTATAAATAAATTTATACATTAATTAAAAATAAAAAATTCTTTATTTTAAAAACTTGAAATGAAATAATTAATATTAAAAATAACTTATCTACATGATCTTCATAGATGTCCATCAATATTAGTTTTAATTCCTGCCATTTATGCATCATCAATAGATGTGTAATATGTTCTTTAAAAATCTTCATCGTTGTATGAATCAAACAATCCAAACACTCAAATTTTCTATTTGTTCAAACAAACCAAAGAAATTGAGAAGTAAAAGGAAGAAACTTTACGCGTCAAATGGGTTATAGTTTAAGAAGTGAAGATAAACTTAAGGGAAGTGTTGAATTAATTATTTGATGAGATTTGATTTTTAATGAGTTTTTTTTGAAGATTTTGATGAATTAGAGAAGTAGTTTTGATTTTTGTAGAAATTCTCTGCAATTCCACTTAAAACATGTGATTTGATGTAATTTTTTTATTTGTATTTTTAACAAAAAAAATTCCACTAAAACATCTTAAATCATTTAAAATTTATTACTTAAAATATATCAAATAACAATGGATTTGAAGATATATTTTAAAATCACCATTTCAATAACAGTGAATTTTATAAAATTTTTAAAAATTATTATTTCAATAACATAAGATTTCAAATTTTAATACGAAATACTCCAAATTACTGTTTGAATACATCCCTTAAATTTTGTATTTATAGAGAAGTTGAACTTTTGTATTAAATTGAATTTATAAAAACTTGAGTTAAGATATCGATTTTTGTTTTATTGATAGAATAATCTTAATTTTTTCTATTTTTGTACTTGTATACTAATATATGGGGGTAGATTTTTTTAAAAAATGTTAATTTTTTTGGTTTTTAACGAGAAAAGAAAATATTATTTCGGATAATTTTAAAAAAGTTGTTAAACTGTTTTAATTTCTAAACAGAAAAAATTATCACTTAATTGTTCTATTTCTTTCGATAACACCGCTTCACAAATCTCCACCTTTTAGAGTTATAACGTTTTCAGTTATCAAACATAAATCCACGTGTGAAATAATAAGGATTTACTGTGATTGACGTTGGGTGAGCGCTGACATCACCCAACCACTACCAAAACGTGTTAACAATCATTCCTTACGTTTCATTGTACAATTACGATTTCATCTAACAAAATTTACATCACATAAGTCAATATATTTGAAATAATTCTATGATTTTTCATTCTTTCGAAATTATTGCATACTTAAATTTTAGCAATTATATTTCTAGCACTGCAAAAAATAAACCCGAAATTCTGACGAAATTTTCGACACATACAAACGAAATCCGAATATCTATAGACATGCATAAGTACTTTTGATTTTTGGCTATACAAACTGAATTTCATATCTTTCAGAATATTATTTTTAGTATATTGCTTGGCGTATAAAAATATGGTACCAACTATTCCTGATCAAAGAGAATATAAAAAGCAATTCAAAATCTTGATCAAATTCTCAAAAGAAAAAGAAAACAGAAACAAGAAACAAAAAAAGTTATCACTGTCCGGTTCATAGGGCCAAGTGGAATTGCGGTCTCCACCACTAGCCAATATATACGGTCCATGTTTAAACCGGTCGAGTTGGTGTGACACGTAAACCGTGTCGGTTCACTCAGCTCAAGTATATTCACAGCCACAATACACTTCAAAGTTAGTTGAGTTTTCAAGAATCATAACCCTTCCACTTGTATATTATCTTTGTTTTATATTCATCTAATAAATTAGTTGAGTTTCTAGTAATAAATTAAACTAAATTATGCACATGATGCACATATAATTGATGTTGGGAATGGCTAAATATCTACTTCCTCCCAAACATTTTAATTGATGTTTTATAGATATTTTTTTCAGTTAAATGATGTTTTTAAGTCTCTATGCAAAAATTTAATATTATTTGATGTTTGCGATTATTTGTATTATACAATATGATTTTTCGTTGGTTAAATTAGTTGTACTTAATGTTGTTTTATGCAAAAATATAAAATGAATAAAAATGAATAGTTTCTTATTCCTGATTCGAACCCTGGTTCTATGAGATGACAGTAAAAATGGTGCAATCATTAACCCACTTATTCTTCTCAATTGTGTAACTATTTTAAGCATTAAGTAATTCGAAACAAATGAACTATTAATTCGATAAGATATGTAAAACGGATTTTCATCATGGGCATCGAATTTATGTATAATGTCATACCCAACAACAACAAAAAGATAACCTTTTTCATCCATGTTGTATAAGCTAATTTTTAACCTTATCAGAATTTTCAAATAGTTACTTCATCATAATAATAGGCTAATTAACGAATCTTCCTGATTTTTAAAGGCTACTCTCCTTTATATATATAGGTAGTACTCTAATCGAATTTTAGTACATAACATGAGAAACGGTACAACTAATCTAGAAACTATTATTTGGTAACATAAATAACAGAAATGTGAAATTGATTTCAAGTTATCATGATGCGAAGAACTATTCATGATTATATGATTATTTACAATTTGCATTAGAGTATTAGAATTCCACAATTAACATTTTTCTTGTTACGAATTATTTAAATCATTATATATGTACACATCTTTTGATATTTTCCAAAATGTTCATATTCATTCAGATCTAGAGACCAAAACATATGTTAGCAATTTTTTTTTGATAATTCATCGGCTATCCGATCAGGTCCAGATAAAAATGCATTTTGTGCTAATGAATGGACTGGATACCACACACCATGTTTCAAGTTTAAATGTCCAACCGACTAATGCTGGGTAGCCAGATCGTCTGTTACTGAACTACCTTGTAATCTGTTTAGGTCGAAACCAAACCCAAACTTCTCACACGTATGTGTTTTTGTTTACATGGAAGTCAATCCCCGGAGGAGGGTTGTTCATCAGCAAATTTTGCGAGCGATGTCTTCTTGCGGCGAGTTATCAACGTCTAGAACATTTTCAAACCATTTTATTTCCTTGAACAAAGAAATCCACTGTTATCTTCTTGATAATCATCATTGCGAAACAAGTATTTGGATAATTTTTTTAGTAAAGCTGTAAGAATCATATAATAGTGTGTTTTACGACTAATCATATTCGCAAGAGTAAGTGCGTGTACGAGTGACTATGTAAAAAGGGGATAGTGAAGAAAAAAGATGCACACATAGACACAACTTCACGACAAAAGATGCCGTGAAGAATTTTGGCCCAAGGATTGTAAGAATAATCAACATTTGTTTGGTATAGTGCCTTACATGCATCTACATTTACAAATTACACACACACACATAACCTATTAAAAACCAATTTAGATTGACTAAGTCCATCTCGACCGATGTGAACCCTCACGACATATGCTTATTAATATGCTATATACTTACCACACAATTTGATCTATATCTATGTGATGAATCACTCACACAAATACATATACACATGCATACATATATGTGACAAAAGAAAATGATATTGGGCATATATAATGTCAAAGGTATGAGGCAATGGAGATAATTGGGATGGCATGTTTTGATTCGAACCCACCCCAACAAGCACAACAACGACATTAATAGTTTATATATAATAAAAAAGTTTTGTAATAATGTCCATTTTGGAATTCTAATTCCAATATTCTCAATTATTGTCCACATAAAAGAATAAAGAAAAGAGAAAAAAATGCCCATTTTCTAAATTCCCGATTTTAATAACAACTACGATTGGTTCGATTTTATATCATGATGATAAGAATAATTTCGTTTCAGTATTTCGTTATTTACTGTTATTTTCCATATTGTCATGATTTGATTTTTTATTGTAAATTCTTTTGTCTTTTATTGATTATATATTCCTCGTTATGTTGATCTTTTTTTTCCGGAGTGAATAGATATTCTCACCAGCCAACACACACAACTTTTTCATTTAGTTTTTTTTAAAAAAAATTTGATAATAGTGAAATTCGAATATATGCAGGCTTATATATACATCAACTTGCTGATTTTAGATTCTTGTTGGTCTAGCTCTAAGGTGAAGCATAATCTATTTTCTTGTGGTGTCGTTTCATTGATCAACACAAAAAAACGATTGTGATTTGGTACACAAATGTTTTTTATATAATTTTACATAAAAAGTTATCACTCAAAAAATGTATACACACAGAAGTTTTTTTAATATTTTTGGATTTAGGAATAGGGTTAATAGTCTAAACGTACCACACAATAATATTGACTCCGATCCAAAAAATCTCAAATTTGAGGGATAAAGAGGCCAAGTCCCAAGAGTATTGTGGTTGGTTTTAGCAGCCGCATGCATGCGTAAACAAGACAACACTAAAAATGAAGTGGAATAAGCAACTCACAAGATGTCAAAATTTTTTCTAAATAAGTCTTCGCACATGCAGATTGAAAAACCAAAAGAATTATTTCAGGATTTGTCACGATCAAAAAATTATTTGATGCGTTGTCTTTTGCTTTATGGTTTATACATATATGTGTGTAATATTTGTTCTAAGTTTTTAGGGTTTCTCACCCCATGCATCATAAGTTATGTTTTTTTTTGCTAATATTTGGTGCTTTAAAAATATAAAATTAAAGGTTGTAGATCCTAGGAACCATAAGTTTTTATGAGGATCATACAAGCTTACAACCCAAACATAGAGATTGCATACATAAAGTGCTAGAGTTTTTAACACAATTACTATATATCTGAAACTTTTCATAAGGTTAAGAGTGAAATAATGATTGTCACAACTCAACAAAAAAAATATTTTGTCACAATTTATTGGCTCCTTATAGATTTTTCACATCTTTCACATATCTAAAAATTCGAGAATGATCAAATCGTGGTGGTCTAGTGGTTTTCACTGAATGAGGAGTCGCCTTATTGGTCTAGACCATGGATCAATTCTCTTATAGTGCGAAATTATTAGTTCCATATATGATCACCCGGACTGCTTTAAATGACAAGAATACATGGAGTGCCGTTGATCTCGTGGGATTAGTCGGTTAACCTCGGTCGCCGGTTTCCCACGGTCACTAAAAAAAATCGAGAATTTAAAAAAAAATATCGAGAATTTTTTTTTAAAAAAGCAAAAGTTGTCGCAATCAATAGGACCGAACAGCCCTAAGATTCCACCGAACGCAACACTAAGCACTATACAGAGATCACTTACGTTAATTTGTGAACTGAACATGTCGTGTGGCTGTTCTTTCTCCATGTTGCATCCTCTAAATCATAACATAACACTGAAGATCTGTTTCTTCCTTTCTCATGGCTTTCTACTCTTTCCCAAATTGCCCCTACCAGAAACCTTGTATTTCACTTTTTACCCTTTTCTTGTTTCAAATTATCAAAGTCCAATCAATCAATTTTTCACACAGTTATATTGACTTTTCTTAAGAATTCGATAACTTCAAGTTTCAAACATTTTAACACACGTGTTGGAGAAATGTTTATGTTTATTCGAGGTTAATTTTTATTGATGAATCATGAATCAGTTCTCCAATTTTGTTAATATAATTTTGATTTCATTTTCTTGTATATATGTTTGTGTGTTCACCTTTTTCTTTTTATATAGTGCGACAAATGAAATTATTTTCATATGTTAAAGAGTAAGTTCTAATACCAAATTTTGTATTTTCTCTTACAAGCCGGGTGAATTAAGGTTTTTGGTGAGTGCAAACTCATCCACTCCGTATTCGATTTTTTTTGGGAATATTCTCATCTTCACTCAATGCTACACTTTAGATCCATTAAAAAAGTTTGAGAGTGGGTTAGTAACGGCAATACTCGCCCTTGCTCTAGAAGGATTAAGGCCATGTTCGTTTTTGCATCCATATGTTGTTTGTTTGACAATTTTTTGATTTGCATTTTGATGCATCATCCGGATATTTAAGATGTTCATATACAAAAATCTAAATATTTGAGATGCTGAAAAATGTAGAGTTGCAGATTTTGCAACTTAAAATTCAAAATACCAAAACACCCTTAATTGTAAGAAATATTTAAGTAAAATACAAATAGAAAACTACCAAATG
The DNA here is from genome assembly GCA_900406275.1 of Anastatica hierochuntica. NCBI lineage: Eukaryota > Viridiplantae > Streptophyta > Magnoliopsida > Brassicales > Brassicaceae > Anastatica > Anastatica hierochuntica. The sequence goes on from OVAN01000512.1 coordinate 15,337, forward strand.
CAAATAATTTTAAAACTCGTATTAAAAGTAAAAACAACCAAAATCGCAAAATCTATTATAAGCGTCAAAACCGTAAATACAGTAACACCGAAAAACCGTAAAAACTGCAAAAATCGCAAAACCCATAAAACAACAAAACTGAAAAACCGCAAACACCCTAAAAATCTCAAAACCGTAAAACCCGAAAAACCGTAAAATAAAAAAAACTGCAAAATTGTAAAAACTATAAAATCCGCACAAATCGTAAAAATCGCAAAAAATTGTCAATACAGTAAAAATCGCAAAAATTGCAAAAATCCGCCAAAACCGTAAGAACCGAAAAACAGCAAAACCCGTATAAACTGTAAACCCGCAAAAACGAATAAACCATATAACCGCAAACCGAAAAGTCTCAAAAACTGTCAAAACCGTAAAAAACAAAAAAAAACGTAAAACCGTAAAAAACGTCAAAACCGCAAAAACCGTCGAATAATATTTTGATAACTACTATTTTGTGATTTATATGATCTTAACTAGTTTAGAATATATTAATACAAAAATATGTCTTTTTCGTAATATTTCATCTAGATGCATATGAATGCTACTACATATTCAGAAACGAACAAATTTGCATTCAGATGTTGCATCTACATACAAAATTCAGATGCAGAAACGAACAACATTCGGATGCAATTTTCGGATGCCATCCAAATGCAACTTCTATATCTTACATCCATCTATACAAAAACGAACAAAGCCAAAACCTCCTGATTATAAAAAAGAAAGTTCATGCTGAGTGGTGAACAACAATAATAAGAATACTAGAGCCCGGTGCACAAAAAAAAAAAAAAATACTAGAGCCATACTGTTTTGTAATTGTTTTAATGGGCTTATGGTACTAGACGAGACATACTGATAATCTTAAATGGGCTTTAACCCATTAAGGAATAGCATTAATAAATGTATTTGTGCACACACATGTATATCACTCACTTCGAAAGCATTAAGAATTCTGAATTGGGAAAGATAGATGATGAGGCTCAAACTCTGGCGAAAACTTTAACGTGATCAAATGAATAAGAATGAGAAGCCAGAGAGCTCACAAAATGTTACATTACATGTCCGTCATATGATGATATGACCATGCCCATTGATAGAAACCTTGAAACAACACTCTTATACAAACACAAGGACTCGAGGTTGAGATTTTGGACTACCTCTTTGACTACATAAACGTTTTCACAAGTTTTTGAGTTCCATATCATCAAATTTGTGCATAAAGCTTTGAAACCATCATGTAAACATAAATAGGAAAAAAACCCTAAGATTAAGACTCGTTGAAAAAAATATGAAAACCAACTTCGATGGTATTTCAGCGTATCATATATTATTCAAACTTGAACGACTATCCAAATAACCCAAAAATTTCGAAACAACCCTAAAAGTCCGAAAAAATTCAATAAAAATCTGAAAAACTCGAAAAATTCTAAACTTGAACCCGAACTGAATCGGAAATAGTTTCGGATATACTCGGATTTTTCTTACCTTACTAAACCCAACTCGAACTGAAATATATCCAAATCCCGACCCGAATTATAAAAATACTCGAAGAATGCTTAATGTTATACTCCCAAATACCCGAAACACAAATGAATATGAACCAAATTCGATCTGAAATTCGAACGTCCACCCTTATCTAAAACATCACCTATAATGAAAATGAATGGAGTATTATCTTTTTTTTGGATCGTTATCTATCTTTTTTATGTGCAACTAAAATTATTGTTGTATATCATCAATTGGACTTAATCCCAAATAAATGTTATCAACAAGAAGTGCATCAGCTCACTTGGTAATATTTAGTTTTGAAAATTTATCATCACATAAATATATTTTTTTCCATTTAAACTAAAAGAAGAAAGTAAAAAAAATGAAAAAAGAAAGAGTGAAGGAGCGTGAAAGACGCTTGGTAACAAATGTCGAAAGCTTAGTGGTTTACGGAGAAGGAACAAGAAGAAGCAATTTTGTTACTTAAGGTCAGATTCCTAAATTATAATTTTATAAATAATAAAAAATCTAAAATTTAATTAAAATTTTTGTTTAACGAGTAATAAATAAGAAGAAAATATCAGAAGATCATCGTGTTTCTTCGACTCGGTGTGGAGGAGAAGAACCTCCCCAAAATATATAACCAAAAAAAAAGTAAGCGACAGAGACGCCGCTTCATCGCCGGCGTTCTTTGTCACTCCGACCAAAGTTTCGACGTTCTTTCGAGTATACTCTCTCTCTCTCTTTCGATTTCAGATTTTTGTTAGAATCGTTTCTTTTTCCCTTTGATGATCGTCTTGATTTGTAGGAACGATTCGAATGTATCGATGGTGATATTTTGAATCTCTGCTTATGGATCGATTAATTTGTATTGACTTAAATCCTTCGTTTTATCTGATTAATTTGTTAAATTTGGGAAAATTTTTGAGAATTTGGATATTGAATATTGTATAACCTTATGTGTGTGTGCTCCTCGTGATAGCTTTTTTGTCATATACCAAAGTTTTTATGCGGTTACTAGTTTTTGTTTTTGTTTTGTTTTGTTTTGATACTGACTCTCTTTTTTTTTTGGTGATTGATTTTTAACCTTGTGGAACAATCAAAAGTTGAGGAATTGGAGGGATTCAATGGAGTTGAACAAGCAGCAAGAAACGGATCCTCTCTCCATTTCTCAATTGAAAATATCTTCTTCTTCTATCGAGGCTTCAGGATCGCCTTTGCCGCAGGTTAAGATGTCAGGGGAGTTAATCAAGAGCCATAGGCATTCTGCTCCTCCAAACGACGGTCTCCCGTCGAAAGGTAACATCATTTGGCCAGTTTTTGTTATTGGTTAAGTTATGTTTTCGTCTAAGGTCGGTTTAGAATTTTCTCACTATGCAGTGGACGGGGCACAAGAAACACTTGACGAAGAAGATGCTGATCCAGACTATGATACCACTGAGGTATTCTTATTGACTGAACTTCTTATGACCGTATATGGTGTTCACCATTAGGAAGACCTTATCATACATAAAAAATATCCGTTGTAAAAAATGATGTTTTTATCGATTCCTATATATCCTAATCGATGACTTTTTCTTTATGTGAAGCAGGGCAATGGCCATTCTGATCCTACAAGTGTCGATGAAGATTTAAATGAGTACAAAAAGAAGGTCACGGTAATTATCGAGGAATACTTTAGCACCAATGATGTTGTCTCAGTGGCTAATGAACTAAAGGAGCTTGGGATGGCTGAGTACCGTTATTATTTCGTCAAGAAATTAGTCTCGATGGCTATGGATAGACATGACAAAGAGAAAGAAATGGCTGCTTTTCTGTTGTCTGCCCTCTATGTTGATGTCATTGAGCCCCCAGAAGTTTGCAGAGGTTTCAACAAACTGGTGGCTTCTGCTGATGATTTATCTGTAGATATCCCAGATGCAGTTGATGTTCTTGCTGTGTTTGTGGCTCGGGCAATTGTTGACGATATTCTTCCACCTGCGTTTTTGAAGAAGCAGATGAATTTGTTGCCAGATAACTCGAAAGGTGTAGAGGTGTTGAGAAAGGCTGAGAAAAGTTATCTAGCGACTCCGCTTCATGCTGAAGTTGTTGAGAAGAGATGGGGAGGGACTGATAATTGGACAGCAGAGGACGTGAAAGGAAGAATCAACGATTTGTTGAAAGAGTATGTGATGAGTGGAGACAAAAAAGAAGCTTTTAGATGCATCAAAGGATTGAAAGTTCCTTTCTTTCATCATGAGATTGTCAAGCGGGCGTTGATAATGGCAATGGAAAGGCGAAAAGCTGAAGTCAAGTTGTTGGATTTGTTGAAAGAAGCAACCGAGGTTGGTCTCATAAATTCCACTCAAGTGACAAAAGGCTTTAGTAGAATCATTGATTCAGTAGAAGATTTGTCGCTCGACATACCAGATGCATGCCGTATTTTGCAGTCTTTCATCTCCAAAGCTGCTTCTGAAGGATGGTTATGCGCCTCTTCTCTAAAATCAGTCTCTGCTGATCCCGGAGAAAAGTTACCTGAATACTCCAGAACTAATGTTTTTAAAGACAAGGCTAAGGCGATCATTCGAGAGTATTTTCTTTCCGGTGACATTTCAGAGGTAGTACATTGTCTAGAAACCGAGATGAGTGCACATTCGGGTCATCTACGTGCAATCTTTGTCAAATATCTGATAACCTTAGCAATGGACAAAAAGAAAAGAGAAAAAGAGATGGCTTGTGTACTTGTTTCGTCTCTTGGCTTCCCTCCCAAAGATGTCAAAACCGCACTATCGATGCTCATAGAATCTGCAGACGACACTGCCTTAGACCACCCAGTGGTTGTTGAAGACCTTGCCATGTTCTTAGCCCGTGCTGTGGTCGACGAGGTCATAGCTCCTCGGGATTTGGAAGAATTATCAAGCCATACCCTGGAGCCAGGCTCAGGCGTGGGAGAAAAAGTGGTTCAAACGGCGAAAACATTGTTGAAAGCCCGTCTTTCAGGTGAAAGGATATTACGTTGCTGGGGAGGAGGAGGAACCGAAACAAGCTCGCCGGGATGCACAGTGATCGAAGTCAAAGAGAAGATGCAGATTCTTCTAGAAGAGTATGTCTCTGGTGGAGAATTGGAAGAAGCTTGTAGGTGCGTGAAGGAGCTGGGAATGCCATTCTTCCACCACGAAGTCGTGAAGAAGTCGGTGGTAAGGATCATAGAGCAGAAAGAGAACGAAGAGCGACTATGGAAGCTACTAAAAGTGTGCTTTGATTCGGGACTAGTGACCATTTATCAGATGACCAAAGGATTCAAAAGAGTGAACGAGTCGCTTGAGGATCTTTCTTTGGATGTACCTGACGCTGCCAAAAAGTTTTCGAGTTGCGTCCATAGAGCCAAGCTTGAAGGATTCTTGGACGAATCGTTTGCTTATGAGAACGGTGGCTCTTCCTCTTCGTCTGGACCAACCTGAACTACTTCTTGACGCCATTGAATTCGTTCTTACTTTTAAACAAACTTAAAAGAAAGTTTTGGCTACGTTGATGATCTCTTACAGGAAACCACAAATTATCTCATCTTAGTGACGTTTTCTTATGACATGTTCTTTTTTTTTTTAATTCAACGATTGGATTTGTTTTCTTCTTTTTGTTTCTTTGATGATTTGATACTTTTTGGAGTTTTGTTTCTTTGTTTAATGTTATAGTTTTCGTTCTGTTAGAGTCTAACAATACAAACTGATCTTTTTTAATGTTTCTTGTGTTCATGATTTTCCTATTTCATCATTTTTTAGCACTAATCAAATCGAAATGACGAACAATCGATCACTATATGCAATTATTTTATCTTCGTAACACATATATGCAATTATTTTATCTTCATAACAGTTCCAATTTCGTCACTAAAAATTAACCCATTAAAACCAGTATTCGAAGTCAATATTCTCTTATTAACATATGATACTTTCTTCTTCTTCTTCTCTCTGCTTCCCCAAATTGAAGAAGTGAGCTTTCTTTAAACAAAATCAGATTCAAAGAAGATACATATCAAGCTCATATACAGAAACATGTCGGTGAGAAGAAGAAGTTTGCTCAAGGTCATCGTCCTTGGAGACAGCGGGTTACCTAAATTTCCACTTTTTATACCTAAAAATACTAACTTTCTCTACCTTGATTTAATCATTCTCTCTAATGATTTCTCAGGGTTGGCAAAACATCGTTGATGAATCAGTATCCTGACTTTTGATTTTGATTCTTTCTATTGACAAAGGTTTCGGAATCTAAAAAAGTTTGAAGCTTTTCACCTTTTGGTCTTTGTTCTTCTACCTTAAGCTTTCTCTGTGTTTAGATATGTGAATAACAAGTTTAGTCAACAGTATAAAGCCACGATCGGAGCTGATTTTGTAACCAAGGAGCTTCAAATCGATGACAAGCTCGTCACTTTGCAAGTGGGTTTCTCACTTTCTTTGCAAAATTTCTTTCTCGAATTGGTTTAATCCTTTGTATGTGTGTGTGTGTGTGTGGTTTAGATATGGGATACTGCAGGACAAGAGAGGTTTCAAAGTCTTGGTGTTGCATTCTATAGAGGTGCTGATTGTTGTGTGCTTGTCTATGATGTTAATTACTTAAAGTCTTTTGATTCTCTCGACAATTGGCATCAGGAGTTTCTTAAACAGGTTTTGTATTCTTCTTCTTCTTCTTCTTCTTCTTCTTCTTCTTCTTCTTCTTATTCACTTAGCTATTGTTTTTGTTTCCTCCATGATTGTTTTGAGAATGTTTTCCGCAGGCTAGCCCGCGGGATCCGAGTGCATTCCCATTCATATTGCTTGGTAATAAGGTTGATATTGATGGAGGTAATAGCCGAGTGGTAAGTAAAAGTTGAAATCAAAGTCCTTTGTGTTTGCTTCAACAAGTGATGTATTGTTTTTTCTAATAACCTTTTCAAGGTATCTGAGAAGAAAGCTAGAGAATGGTGTGCTCAAAAGGGAAACATACTTTACTTCGAGACATCGGCTAAAGAAGATTACAATGTAGATGACTCTTTCTTGTGCATCACAAAACTTGCCCTGGCTAATGAACGCGATCAAGATATGTACGTGAATCTCTTTAGTTACTCTTGGTGCTCAAAAGCTTTGGTGTTTGAACTTTCCTTAATGCTTTTTATCTTTGGGAATATGCGACTCGGCGTTGCAGATACTTCCAAGGGATTCAAGAGGCTGGATCAGAGGCGGAACAAAGAGGAGGAGGCTGTGCTTGCTGAAGAAAATAGCTCTTGCTATGTCGATATGCGCATTCGTTACTGGTTCTTCATCTTGACGTGCTTTACGATCTCAGGAGATTCTTTGCAACAGTTGAAGTAAGGGAAACTCTATAAAGTGTTGTAATATATTTGTGCAAATTCTTCTTGTATTATTGATTTTATGTATGGCTGGGAAGAGAAAAAACCGAACCAAATCGAATAAGTAGCTCAAATATTCAATTTCATATTGATTTTTGGGTATTGAACAAGTATTTTGAGTAAAATTATCCTAGTCGATCCGAAATACCTCCAAAATCTAAAAAGAATCCAACAGATTCCTAACCGAACCTGATCCAAATTTTACAAATACTCGAACGGATCTCTTTGGACTGGAGTTGAGAACACCAATTTGAACATAACTCAGTGTTGAGAACACCAATTTGAACATAACTCAGTAGGGCTGGACAAAAATCCGAATATAAAAATCTGAACTGAATCCGACCCGAAAAATCCGAAACTGAACCCGAAAAAACATGTGAAAAAAACTCGAACGGATTCTATATGTCTAAGTAAAACCCTAAACTCGAAGTAGTATATGGATGCCCCGAATTTTTCACACATATACATAAATCCATACTTTTATATCCTTATACTCATATACTTACCTATTTTAATCCAAAAATCTTGAATCTAAATCTTTAAACACCCAAAATATCACAAAAACTCTGAACCAAACCAAATCTGAAACTCATAAAATCCGAAAATACCCGAAAACCCGAAAAAATCCAAAAAACCCGGAAAAAAATTCTTACATATGGTAAACCCGAAAAAAAATCCTTACAAATGGTAAAACCCGAAAAACACCCGAACCTGAATAACCCGGAAAACAAATATTTTGTTGCATATGGGTTTTGGATGGTTTACTAAACCCGACTCGAACCGAAAAAACCCAAACCGAATTTTTAAAAAACCCGAATGGATCTTAGAAGTTTATAAAATGGGATTCGAACCCAAACCAAATCCGACCCGGATTCGAACGGAGCCAGAATGTCGAGGCCTATAACTCATATCGAAACCTGAACAAGTACCCGAACGTCCATTATAATCCGGTTCAACCGAACTAAACGAATTCGGTTCGATCTGTTATATACCAGTAATCTAACGGTTTAGCGAATGACGTGGCGCTTCCTTCCCCTCTTCTTCTCGCTTCTTCGTTAGAATCTCGATCATCATAATCATCGTCGTCAATCTTTTCGATCTCTCTCTCTCCCTCTGGTTGTGTTAACAATGGCGACGACTAGTTTAGTTAACGGACTGAAAGTGTTTTTACCGGTGATGTACTGCGTGTTGCTCGCGACCCTTGTCTATACCATCTTCACCGATGGTCTTCCTTTACCTGACCGTCGAGATGTCTACACGCCGTAAAGCTCGATCCTTTTTCTCTCTCTCTCTCTGTCTCTTCATTTTCTCAGAATCGCTTTACTCATGTTGGTTTGTTCATTACGTTTCAGATGGTTCGCTACGACAATTGTTGATTTCTACATTAACCTCGTACCTATAGTTGTATGTTCCAACTTTCTCGTCTAAATTTGTCGACTTTCTTATAGATTTTGATGTTTCGCGTAATCTTAATGTTTCGAAATTTCAGACATGGGTTGTGTACAAAGAGCAGACTTGGTTTGGTTCAATACTCTGGGCCTTTTTGCTCATAGTATTTGGCAGGTACACATTGTATTTTGAAACAGAGAAGATTCAATTTAGTTCCATGGACTCTCTTAACACTTTGTTTTTTGTTTTTGTTTTTTTGCTTACAGCCTCACGACATGTGTGTATCTGTTTCTGCAACTTCTTAAGCTTACACCTCAAGAGACTTTGGAAGATCCTATGTACTATTTGTTACTACGAGATTCCATCAAGTATGTGGTCATCTTGTATTTTCTTTGTGAATTAGGTTTTGATTAGTATATCTTAAATCAGAGATGTGAAGCACGAATCCGTTCAAAACAGTAGTTATGTTATCGTTTGATAGCTTCTTTCTTGTATAGTTTCATCGAGCGCGTGTTGTTTGTGGGAGATTTCTAGACCATTAGTGATGATGATGATGATGATGATAATGTGTTGTTGTTAGGGATGGAGTTGGTCGCAGAGACAGGAATTCCCCTGTTGTGACTGCAAGATTTGTGTTTAGTGCCTTAGGATGTCTAATGCTTGGAGCTTTGGTTTACACTTGCATAACCGATGGTTCTCCTTTCCGCATGGAGCTTCTATACCCGTGAGTTTCTTTTCTTGATCTTCTATATTTGAATCATTCTGTCACACTCTCTTGAATGTTTCCTTTTGCATTTATCGGCTAAACTATTCCACAGGTGGATGGTGGTTTTGCTCGTTAACTTCTACATTAATGTCGCGGTTTTATCAGTAAGTCCCAAACCTTTCACTGCAATAAGAAACTTAAGCATCTCTTGCTCCCTTTTTGGTTTGCTGCAAAACTCTATGAGGCAGTCTTGAACACTAGACTAGTCCTTTGGTTGATAACTAAGAGAAAGCCTATAAGTTATCATAAGATCATACTCTACAATAACCGAATCATTACTGTATTTATTTCAGGTTTGGGTTGTCTATAAAGAATCTAGTTGGATCATTGGAATCCTTTGGGTTGCTCTATTGTTATCTCTTGGCAGGTACAACAATTTCTCTCAAAACTTTTTAACTCTTTGACGCATCACCCATCAAGAACATTTTCAAAGTCATGTTTATTCGATCTTTTCAGCTTTGGTACGTGCGCAGTCATTGTCGTGCAGCTATTCCGTCTCTCTCCTCTCGACCCTCTGTACCTCGTTTTGGTTAACATCAGCAATCGGTAAGCTCGGGAATATGCAAAGGTTCTAGATTAGAGAGATACTCAGAAAGCAACATACATCTTATAATGTTTTATGGTTTTACATTATAATCATTTGGGTGGAGGAAGCAAAGATAGGAAAAATTAAAGGGCTAAGTAGTGAAACTCTCATGGGTCATGACAGGGCTGGAGATATGTATGAGCGTACTCATTCTTCGGTGTTGCGTATGTGAAGCTTTCTTTTTTCATTTTACTACAAAAGAACATATCTTCATTGTTCTATTCACAAGTTTTCTGTATATGTTATTATGTTGCACAAACTCTTGATATATGTGGAAACTCCTTTTTCTTATTATTACTTTGTGTAGCAAATCTATACCGTTTAGCTCTTTACATCAAAATAAATAAATGGAAGTTATAAGAGGATAAATAAGAACATACAAAAATTAATTTCCTCACCTTTTGTGGAATAAATTGTGCCGATCTTTGTCCGCGGTGTGCGGCCCAGAGGAATCTGTCCTTCACGTCTTTTTCGAGTGTCCCCAACACTACAAGTATGGGCATTAGTCCTCTTCGTGCAGGCACCAAGGGTCTTTCCAACATTTAGTGTCTATAGCAACATGGTTTATTTATTATGCAGAGATGATGGTGAGAGCATGGAAAAACATGACTTTGAACGAAAAACTCTTCCAAAGGATAACAAAGGAGGCTGCCGATATTATTAGCCATTCCATATCTGACTGGCGGGCATGGGTGGCGGCAAATGAGAACGAGTTGCAGAGTACTTTAGAAATGCGGAATACAAAAACACAAGTCATATGCTTGCGTAATATATGTCTAGTGGATGGCTCCTAGAAGTTGTCGAATATTCATAGTGGCTTAGGATGGTCTTTATTTGGAGCGAATAGAGAATGTACATGGTTGGGTTCTTGTAATCAGTTTCGACGAGTTTCGCCCCTCTACTTAGAGCTCGAAGTGTTGATTTGAGCGATGCAAAGCGTGGCGGCTCATTCTGAGGTTTAGGATTTGGCACTAATAGTCGAGATGTCATTGTATGATTGCAAATCCTACTAAGTGGCCAGAACTTGCGACGAAGATACAAGAGTTCGAGAGAGAGAGGAATGCTTTCCCGCTTTTCAAAATATCTTATATTCCACGAAGTTCAAATTCAAAGGCAGATCTTGTAACTCGTTTAGCTAGACTTCATTATGATTTTTTTTTCTTTTGTTGGTTGTTCTATTCCGGTGTGACTTGCTACACCATTGAGTAATGGAATAATCTTTTTGTGTCAAGAAAAAAAAAGATAAAGAAGAACATACAAAAATTAAATTAAATTGTTGTGATCTTGGTACACTCTTGACATTTCTGAACCAAAATTATATTTGACCGGATGAAACATGCAAAACTACTTGCAAAAACCTTTTCCTCCGATCATATATGAGACTAATTTAAAACTAATTTTAGTTGATTTTATGACTAATTTAAAACTAATTTCCAACTAAAACTTTTAATTCTATCATTCCACAATTTATTTAGTATACTTATCATCATTATTCTCATATTTTTAAAAGACTACTAGCATGATTTGTACAATTGAAGAGGAAGAAAGGTTCTTGACCAATTTCCTTAAAGTAAATAATAAATTCATAATGAATACCTACAGTTTGCAAATACAAAAAAATGAATCCCTATAATCCAACATATAAATAACTAAAATATTTTAATAATATTTAAACCAAAATTTTATATATTGGCTAGACAAGATTTCTTGGAGGGTTATCTTATATATTAATTATGAAGTTAGTTTGCACCAGATTAAAAGTTGGATTGGTTAATTACTATGTTGCCCTTAATTAACTATTTGATTAATAAAAAATTATTAACAATTTTTTTTTTACTTTTTAAACAAAAACAAAAATAATAAATAATAAAACGAAATTAATAAAGAACCTTAGTTATCCTTAATGAGTTATTAATATATTTGATATATTTGATTTTTTAATAAAAAGAATATATACATATATATATATATAATTCTAAATATGATATAAGATGAATATATCTTAAAATAAATTAAATTAAAAAATAAATTAAGTTTACTCAATAAATCAATTATACATTTTATATAAAATTTATTATATATAAATAATTACTAAGTTATTATATATTTTGATTTACTAAAAAAAATTATATGAAGTTATGAACTAATAAAATATCATATTTTCTACTTTTTGATAACTTTACAGAAAATAAATTTACTAAATAATGAATCGACATTTGCAGTCATGAATAAAAAAATTTAAAATTTAATAATATAGTTTCTAGCGGGGTCAAATGTCAACATCTGTAAAATATTCAATCTTACGCAAGACATGCTAAATGGAGTAATATGGTATTTATTATTATATTTTTGCGGGGTCGAATTTTAAAATCCGTAAAAAAAAATTTTGTTGCAGGATATGCCAAATAGAATAAGCACTACTCTATTTTAAAATTCATATAATAATGTATTGTCTAAATAAAAATTACATGTTTATTGATTCTGAGAATGTTGAGAATGTTGATTCTGTTATTACCGCTAGCATGAATCAATCTTTGACTCGGGAGGTTACGGAAAATGAGGTGAGGGTAGCGCTTTTTGCAATGCATCCTGAGAAAGCCCCTGGGCCTGATGGGATGACAGCGTTGTTTTTTCAACGGTATTGGGGGATTTTGAAGGAGGATTTAGTTCGTCTGGTCAGGGATTTCTTTACATCTGGTAAATTTGATACCCGGTTGAATGAGACAAACATTTGCCTCATACCTAAGACGGGTCAACCCAAGCGTATGTCAGAACTTCGTCCTATTAGTCTTTGTAATGTGGCCTACAAGATTATTTCTAAAATACTGTGTTTGAGGCTAAAAAAAATTCTTCCTCGCATTATCTCGGAAACACAGTCGGCGTTTGTCTCTAGAAGATTGATTACGGATAATAACTAATTGCTCAGGAAATGTTCCACGGACTGCGTACTAATAACAAGTGTCGCCATGAATTTATGGCTATTAAAACGGATATGAGCAAAGCATATGACAGGATTGAATGGTCATTTCTGGAGGCAGTTCTCAAAAAATTAGGTTTTGATCCAAGATGGATATCATGGTTAATGTGGTGTATACGATCGGTTTCCTATAAGATATTATTCAATGGTCAACCAACGGGGAACATTACCCCACAGAGAGGGCTAAGACAAGGGGACCCGCTGTCACCGTATCTTTTCATTATTTGTACAGAGGTACTGATTGCGAATATTAAACGGAAAGAAAGAGATAAAGCTATAGCGGGGGTCCGGATAGCTAAACACAGCCCGGCAATATCACATCTACTTTTTGCAGATGATAGCCTTTTCTTCTGCAAGGCAGAGGGTTCTCAGTGCCGAGCTATCCTAGATGTTTTGCGTGATTATGGGCAAGCTTCAGGGCAAGTAATAAATTTTGATAAATCATCGGTGATGTTTGGCAAGAATGTTACGGATCAGAATAAGTTTTTGCTGAAATCGTTGTTAGGAATAACAAAGGAGGGAGGTATGGGATCATACCTTGGCATCCCCGAGAGTTTGGGGGGCTCCAGGAGTCAGATTTTTAATTTTGTCAGGGAAAGGTTAGGGGATCGTGTGAATAGTTGGTCATCTAAGTACCTATCCAAGGGAGGCAAAGAGATATTGATTAAATCGGTTGCTCTCGCTTTGCCCACATACGTCATGTCATGTTTTAAGCTTCCAAAGCATTAACAGATAAGTTAACCAGTGCGATTTCTAAATTTTGGTGGAGCTCCAATGGATGTAACCGCGGTCTCCATTGGGTTGCATGGGACAAATTATGTATACCAAAAGAGAAAGGAGGTTTAGGCTTCAAATCTCTAGAGGACTTTAATACAACCTTATTGGCTAAAAAATTATGGAGGTTAATTCAATTTCCAGGATCACTAGTGGCTCGGGTTTTAAGGGGACGATATTTCAGGAAGGTCCATCCTTTAAATGCAAAGAAGCCTCATTCACCCTCTTTCGGTTGGAAGAGTATTTTCTCGACTCAGGCTTTGCTTAGGCAAGGTATGAGGATGCGTATAGGTTCTGGGATAAACACATCGGTTTGGCATGATCCGTGGCTTCCGGACGAATTCCCACGGCCAGCAAGGGGTCCGGGTAGTCGTTTGTACCCCACGATAACGGTACACCAGTTGATTGATCCACAGACGAAGGACTGGCACGTGCCGCTTCTTCAGGAATTATTCAATCCAGAGGATATTATCTTGATTCGGGGTATACACCCGAGCCGTACTATTACTTACGATGATGTGGTTTGGCATTTCACTAAGTCTGGACAGTATTCAGTTAAGTCGGGCTACAAACTCCTCAATGAGTTAGCGATAAATCGGATAAATAATAATGGATGGGGACCAAGTTTGGAAGCTTTGAAAGCTTTCACTTGGCGTGTAAACTGCCCTTTGCAGATACAACATCTTCTTTGGAAAATTATAACAGGGAGCCTGGCGGCGACTACGGAGTTAGTCCAGAGGGGGGTTCGGTGTGATACTACGTGCAAGAGGTGCGGCTCATGTGAGGAAACAATTAATCATATCTTTTTCCAGTGTGCTTCTAGTAAGCACGTCTGGGATCTTTATAAGGACCAAGCAGGTCATGACATGTTTCCTTCTGATGCACTTTACACTAATATGGCGTATCTTTTTTGGCAAAACCCGATGCGGAGTCGGGATAGGGATCGTCCAGATCTTTTCCCCTGGATAATTTGGTTAATATGGAAAGCGCAAAATAAGAAGGTTTTCCAAGGAGTAGATCTGGATGCGGCAGAACTATTCAGCTCGGCAGGGACAAATGCCATAGCTTGGAACGACGCACAAATGGTTGTCTCCTCGGAGGAGGATAATTACAGTGGAGAACCAACTATACCGGATGGTTTACTTTGCCGGATAGACGGATCGTGGAAACAATCGGATTCTACTTCAGGATTAGGATGGATATGCACCAATAACGATGGGGAGGTTATTTTGTTGGGGGCGAAATGCCAGCGACGGAGTCTCACACCCCTACATGCAGAGTTTGAAGCTCTGTTATGGGCGATGACGGAACTGCAAAATCGCAGGATAAATTGTCATTTCTTCCAGACGGATAGCACGGAGCTCATTAACATCATTCAGCATCCGGAAGATTGGCCAACCTTCCGTACACATGTCCAAGATTACCATCATCTATGCAACTTTTTTGTGGAGTTCTCATTGACGCATGTTCCGCGGTTAGCAAACAAGCAAGCTGATGATCTGGCACGAAGATCCCGTATTTTCTTATCTGATTTCATTTATGTAGACACAAACACTCCAACTTGGCTCCCCACAGCGGGCGTTTTAGTCTAATTTTTAATGTGTGGTTGCCAAAAAAAAAAAAATTACATGTTTAAAATTTTAAAATTCAAAAATTTTGAGATATCATTTTTTTAAACATCTGATTATATTAAAATAAACCAGAACCAAAGAGAGTTTAAGTTTAAACATCAAAACAAAGAAAAACAGAACGGCACAAGTGGGCCAACTGGTTTAACACCTCTGCTGTCAAGTCTCACCACCTGGGTTTGAACCCAGGTTGCCTCATATAGAGAGGAACTACAGTGACCACTAGATGAAGACAAAAAAAACAAAGAAAAACAAACCACACAAACTCCAAAACAGATAGAGAAAAGCTTGCGACTTTGGTCCAACAAAGATATCATATTAGTTGAAAAATTTGAAAGTCGAAAATTTCAATATATCAAATCTAAAATTTACAAAAGTTTAATGTCCGCATAATATGCGGACCAACTAACTAGTGTTTTTTTATAGCGCTATGCTATTATATTTTTTGGCATTTCACTATTCTTATGACACATAAAATCATAACTATTTTCATATTACGAAGGAGTACTTATAAGAAAGGTTCTCCTGTCAACATTTCTGATAATGAATTAGTCTAAAGAACTCAATGTAGTTTATCGCAATCAAAATCTAGTCAAAAGAATCTAAAAATAGTTTAACTTCTCTATTTATGGTAAAGTACATTTGTGTCTGCAGTGACCAAGAAAAGGAGTGTAGTATCCGCATTTTAATCTAATCCAAAATAATTAAATTAATTTAGCTATGATCAATCAAAATCGCAATCTTGACTCCTAAAGATAGATAGATATCCGTCTTTTACTTCGATCCATATTAATTAGAAATCATTATCCATTTGTTTGTTGCATTCTTTCAAGGAGTTTTGCAAAATCTACAACATAAAAGGCAATTTAAATTTACAAAATGTGAGATTAATTTAAATTTTATTTTAACTATCTCCTATAACAACACTTATCAAATTACAAAATATATATGAGGACTTAACAATGGGGGAATCCTTTATATAATGTAATTTTACTATCGAGCTTTGCATTGTTCATGAGATTCTTTGTATTCTATCATTCAATTATTTTGTAGTTAATTTACATATAAGTTATTTCTTAATTATCATATTTTCTTTTAGTTCTACAAAATTATTTATATGACTGAAAAGAAAGTATCTCCGCGAAATACAAATTAAAAAAATCATAATTATCCCTTTTGTCAAATTTTTAAGAAAGATATATTTGGTCATATATAAAATGCCAAATGCATCCAAAAATAGTCTATACTCCTTAAAGTCTAGGGGATTAGGTCTCATAACCATAAAAAATATATATTTAGCTAAATGGCATTCCAAAAAAAATCAGGGTGTATAATGTGTATAAATGCTATTATACCCTTGGACCCACTTGTTTATATTTTTATTTTAATAACAAGACAAATCACATAGTCTGTCTGTATCAGCTAGATTATAAATAGTCTGACTATTTTTTCCGTATCATAATATTTTTTTTATTCCATTTAGTTTTTTTAAATTAAATAACAATTTCCAAAACTTTGTTTTGTGATATCTTTTTTGCATATCATGTTATTTTTCATTTTCATTTGAATTTTTTTCTTAATATGTACCCCTCCCTAAATTTTTGTTCTATGTATATTAAGTTTTTTTTCTTTTTTCTTGATATTTGTCTATGTAATAGGTATAAATTGATAAATTTTTATTTTTACTCCCCCTTGATAATTGGTTATTTGTGCAATTTATAGGCTCGCTAAAAATAGTACGACTACAAAAAAAATAGTCTCTCGTCGTACTGTTTATCATTATTTGCGACTATTTGCAAAATATATATTTGTTTTGAAAAATTCAAAATACGTTAGATAGAGAAAAAAATCTATAATTTTTTGTTTAATTACAATTTTGTTTCAATATATGTATAAATCTATTTAAAGTTGAGTGGGGATAAAAGTATTTTAAAAAAAATAAACAACCAAAAATAAGGGCAAAATAGAAAAGTTGCCCTTTAAATTTCTTTTATTTTTAAATGAAAAATATGGGATGGTCATATCCTTAAAAATTGTTTTTTTTTGCCATTTCACAAATCTACCCTAAAGTTTATGACCAAATCAATAGTTGCAAGCGCTACTCCGAAAATAGATGAGCATCCGCCTTTTACTCCAATTCAATAGATCAATTAAATATTATCATTCATTTTTTTTATCAGAAAAAGTAAAATTTTTTATTAAACTTTGTAACCTAGACACAAAAGGCTCGTTTAGCAAGAGAGTCAACAGTACAATTTGCTGATCTTGGAACGAAAGAAAAAAGAATAGAAGAAAATTTAGGAATTAAATCCCTAATGTCATGAAAGATACCAAAAGTATTGATATTGTCTACATTCTGGTTGATCAAATTGATCAGCTACTGCTACTGGGAGTCTAAATGCATATGCAAATTATCATTCATTTATCTTTAGGAATATTTGAAGAAACTTCTCAAATCTAAGACATAAAAATCAATATATCTTGATACAAGTTCTTAAAATATTTTTTTGAAAATAACTAAAACTTAAGTATATTTTTATTACAATGTTATATAGTTTAGTCATATTTGATAACTTTTTATGTTTATTTATTAAAATTTTAAGCGTCGCGTAATAACATGACGGGAAATAAAATTTTGGAGAAAGAAAGAGATAGATTTGATAAGATAGAAGAAAACGTATATCATATTTTTCTTTTAACTCTTTCAAACAACTTATATAATTGAAGAGAAAGGCTCTCTAAGCAATATACATAAAATATCCCTTTCTATCAAACTTTTAAGAAAAGTATAATGGGGCATATATATAGTACTAAAGGGAATCCAAAAGATATAATTATATAATAATTTTTACTATAATTTTGTTTATTACTTTGTAATCTTGATTTGATATAATGGAGTTTATCCCGGAGCAAAAAAAAAATCCAAAAATAGTGTATTGTAGAAATGTAGATTTATAATTTGTTGTAAATCCACAAGTTCATGACCGAATCAATAGTAGCAAGTGCTACTCCTAAAAATAGATGAGCATCCTAATTTTACTCCAATTCAACAAATCAATACAGGCTTTTTCTCAATTAAAGATTTTCATTCATTTATGTCTATGAATATTTGAAGTAATTTGTTGAAATCTAAAACATAAAATTCAATATATCTTGATGCTCCAAAAGTATGTAAATTTAAAGTTTATTTATAACAAGTTCTTAAAATGAAATCGTATCAATTCTTTAAAATATTTTATAAATAAAATTTAAAACCTAAATATTTATAAAAATATGAGGGAAAATGAAAATCTGAAGAAGTAAAAAGATTTGATGAAAAAGAAGAAAACCTAAATAATTTTATTCACCTCCATTATTTCCCTAATTATAGGCCATTTAGTTAAAGAGTGTGTTCTATATCCTCATGTATAAATATCCACACACACTTCTCACAATCATTCGATTTTCACCTCTCTGATCACTCCTCACAAATCAGCAGAGAAAACTAAAAAAGGAAAAAAATCAAAATAAAGAATAAAAAAATTTTCCTTAAAAAATAATTAAAAGTTACAAAAATCCGAAGAAAATACTTTAAGACAAATCTCTCTCTCTCACACTTAAAAACCCTAGAAAACCAAACCGTTCCATATTTTTTTGAGGAACAGTGGTTTTCTTCCCCTTTGGCGAAAACCAAAGTTTGCCATTATGGCTGCGGCGGTTGCGACTGGGGTTGCACCTGTTGCTATGGTTGATCAGGTTCCGACTCAGACGGCTCAGGCTTCGGTTCAGGTTCCGGTTTCAATACCGGTTCCATCTCCCATGGCTGCGGTTGCGATGGTGGCGGATCAAACGCATCCGAACTCGTCTCTTTACGCTGGAGATTTGGACCCGAGAGTGGCCGAAGCACATCTGTTTGATCTGTTCAAGCATGTGGCTAACGTTGTCTCGGTTAGAGTCTGTCGTGATCAGAATCGTCGTTCTTTGGGATATGCCTACGTCAACTTCAGTAACCCTAATGATGGTAAATACAATTTCTCTCTATAACCACTTGAATTACAAATTAGGGATTCATGTGGCTAAATAAAATAAAATTATAATTATGAATTACATCACAATGAACAAAAAAATCATATGATCTCTAACAATAATTCGTTTTCTTGTTGCAATCCTAATGTTTCTACAATGCATAACGTTTGAGAAGCTTGAAACATGACATAACGTATGTAGTGACTATAAGTATTGTAGATGCTAGTTTTCTACAATGTGGATCTTATGCGTTTGATTAAAAACATGATTTATTTTTGCAGCTATCCGTGCAATGGAGGCTTTGAACTACACTCCCTTATTCGATAGACCTATCCGGATCATGCTCTCTAACCGTGACCCGAGCACGCGATTGAGCGGGAAAGGAAACATTTTCATCAAAAACCTTGATGCCTCGATCGACAACAAGTCTTTGTTCGAGACCTTTTCGAGTTTCGGAACCATCCTCTCCTGCAAAGTTGCAACCGATGTGACTGGACGATCCAAGGGATATGGATTCGTCCAGTTCGAGAAGGAGGAATCGGCTCAAGCCGCGATTGACAAGCTAAACGGAATGTTAATGAACGATAAGCAAGTCTACGTTGGACACTTCATCAGACGCCAAGAACGTGCTCGGGATGAAAACGCCCCTACACCTCGTTTCACTAACGTGTACGTCAAAAATCTCCCTAAGGAGATTGGTGAGGAAGAACTAAGGAAGACGTTTGGTAAATTTGGAGCGATATCGAGCGCGGTTGTAATGAGGGACCAAAGTGGAAACTCGAGGTGTTTCGGGTTTGTGAACTTTGAGTGTGCGGAAGATGCTGCTTCCGCGGTTGAGAAGATGAATGGGATCAGTCTTGGGGATGATGTGTTGTTCGTCGGGAGGGCTCAGAAGAAGTCCGAGAGAGAGCAAGAGCTAAGGAGGAAGTTTGAGCAGGAGAGGTTAAACCGGTTTGAGAAATCTCAAGGAGCTAATCTTTATCTCAAGAATCTTGATGATAGCGTCGATGATGAGAAACTCAAGGAGATGTTCTCTGAGTTTGGAAATGTAACATCTTCCAAGGTATAATAATCGAAAATCGGATACGTACATACGATGTTGATGACTTGATGCTACGTCGTCTTTGATCACAATCTCTAAAATCAATGTAGGTTATGGTTAATCCACAAGGACTGAGCAGAGGATTTGGTTTTGTTGCTTATTCTAGTCCTGAAGAAGCTTCACGAGCAGTGAGTTGTGTCAACGCTATTAACAATTCTTTTCTTTTGATTTCTGAGAGATGAGCTCAGACACATGTATATGTATATGACAATGCAGCTGAATGAAATGAACGGGAAGATGATAGGAAGGAAACCACTTTACATAGCTCTTGCGCAGCGCAAAGAAGAAAGAAGAGCACACTTACAGGTTGGTTTCTTTGTTGGATATGTTAAAAGAATGGGTTTGTTATATAGTTGTGTTGTTACTAATTATGTTTGTTGTTTTTAGGCGATGTTTTCGCAGATTAGAGCGCCAGGGTCAATGCCATCTCCGATATCGGGGTTCCCTCACCCGCAAGGTGGACCAGTACCAGGTCCACCTCAGCACATGTACATAGGCCAGAACGGACCAAGTCTGGTACCGTCCCAGCCTATTGGATACGGTTTCCAGCCTCAATTCATGCCCGGGATGCGTCCAGGTTCTGGCCCGGGCAACTTCCTCATGCCTTATCCACTTCAGAGACAACCTCAAACCGGTCCTCCTCGGATGGGATTCAGGCGTGGTGCTACTAACATGCCGCATCACATCCAACAACAACAAGTATGTTAGCTGAAGAAAACTAAGTTCCTTTACATATTTTTGTTTCTCCTCAGCAATCATGAAATCGAATTGGATTGGATTGATAGCTTATGCAGCGTAACTCGAGCCCGGGAATGAGATACAACGCGGGTAACAACGGGAGGAATGGAATCGAGTCGAGTGTCCCGCAAGGAATCATGCCATTGCCAATTGATGCTTCATCAATACCTATTGATGCTCCTCACCAGTATCAGAAAGCTCCTCTCCTTCCAATCTCTAAGCTCACTTCTGCTTTAGCTTCTGCTAGTCCAACCGATCGCACTCGGGTTTGCTTCATTTCCTCTTAGAAATTAACCATATAGTAGTAACACATGAAACTAGTGATACAAAATTTTAAGCATGTACATTTTGTTTTAGTGATTTTCTTAAAAGAATATGGTTGCGTGCACAGATGCTTGGAGAGAATCTTTACCCACTAGTGGAGAGGTACGAACCAATTCACGTGGCTAAAGTGACAGGGATGTTGCTGGAGATGGATCAATCGGAGATTCTGCATCTGATCGATTCACCAGAAGCACTCAAGTCTAAAGTATCTGAAGCTTTAGATGTTCTTAGGCTATCTGTTGATCAACCTGATCATGATCTTGGTTTCTCTACCACCAACTGAAAAAATCTGCAAATGCTTTTGCAGAAACTCTCTTTCTGTTTTTGTTTATCTTTTTCTAGTTTTGTTATGGAGTCTTTGTTTTTTTTTAAAAACTCTTTCTAGCAAGTTTGTTGAACTTAGTTTTATGGTTTTAAACTTTTTAATGTCTTAATGTGGTTTGGTCCATTTTAGTTAGTTTTTGTTCGGACAATGATGGTTTCTTAATAACCTGCGAATCAACATGACCATGGCCATTGATTTCATCAAAAAGATAGATCCAATTCTGTCTTTAGTGAAATCCAATTCTGGCATAATACAAAAAATCACAGATATTGAAGAAACAAGAAGGATTACTACAATGTTTTGCAAAGAAAATGTTACAAAGACAACCATAGAGACACGACGAAGTAAAAGAAAATGTCACCACTTGGAACAAAAGTAAGAACAATAATGTCTCAAGTGTTTCTTTACGAAAACTACTCTGTATGGACATCGTTTTATTTCACAGAAAGGGAAATGGCAAGGCGGCCGAGTCATGGTATTGTTGCGAATAATATGAATCATCTCCTTATCGATTTTTATGATTTGACCATGTTTCATATAGGGGTCTTTCCCAAGCAGACAATCAACATGGAGAGTGGTGCAACAATAGTCATCGCACGCATAGAATCCACCTTCTCTTGAATACACTATTTTGCTTTCGCATGACTCACACCAACCTGATTGATCACTTTCAACCACCTTTCCTTCTTTCCGAAATGTGAGGAAATGCTTGTCATGCTTATACCTAGCCTTGTATGGTAAGGTGGCACACCTGAAACATATGATAAAATTGCATTCGATGCAATTGAGCTTTCGACAATTACCACCATAAGTCTTAGTAGTAGCGTGGCAGATTTGACAAATTGCGGATTTTTCTTCTTCTGGGGTTAAAGCTAGGAATAAAGGATGCTCTTCATGGCCTTGGTAATGAAATGGTTCAGAAATGGAGGCACACCTTAAATCTAGTCTAAAAACCTCATCTCCTATGGACTTCTCATAGACGAAACCACAACTATTACGCAGGCAGGCGTGACAAAGGAAATGACCTTCGTTTTCTTCTTTGTTGTCTTTATATTCAGGAGTAACAATCTTTAGCGTAAGTGAGTGAGCATGTAGCGGATGATGTTTCTTGCGGGGCGCATTGGCACAAGTTTCATGTAGGATGAAGTCACAATGAACATCCACACATGAATAATAGTTACCTTCGTAGATTGGAAGGATGCACGCTTGACAACACTTATTTTCATCATAAACCTTGCTGATCTCGAGTTTTAGATAATGGTCATGAGAAAAGTGATGTATTATTCCATCACCTATGGTCTCAAATGGCTCAACATCTATCTCAATTTCTTCAGGTACTCCCTCGAGTTCTTCCCCATCCCACAAATCTTTCCGCAAAGCGCATCTTGAATGAACATAATAACCACGGTCACACTGGTTACAAGAGTATGCGCCGCAAGCACTGTCAACCTTTTGACGACAGACACCACAAGACAATTTTTTCGATGGAAGGGAATATGTAAAAGAGATACGGTGCTGGTGACGAGATATCCTTATGACATACGGGAAATAGATACAATCTTGATGGACTACGAAAACACATCGGGCGCAGATATAAGTGGGAATAAACTCTTTAATCATACCACAAACATCGCAAGCCAAGGAATTCTGTTTAGGGAAAAAGGTAAGAGAATGAGGATGGCGTTTAGGGTGGTCAACGAGGATGGGTATTGGTTTCATCCCACAAACAGGATGGATACTTACTTTGTTGGTAGGACAATAATAAGACATGTTAAATCCAGGTGATTTACATGAGATGCAACTCCAAACGTCGTCGAGATAACGAGAAGGAGTGTAAAGCTGAAGAGAAAGAAAAGGAAAAGAAGGGTGTTTGATAAAAAGTGGAGACTCCACACATTCTTTGTGGAAAGTACCTCTACATTTGACACAGAAGTAACGATCAGTGCCAATCTCCATGGTTTTGCACGCGGCGCAATATGAATCATAATTAGATTTTTCATTGTTGCACCAAAAAAGTGGAAGGACAGGGAGCTTACAGTAATGGTTGATACATTTTTTGTTGGGGAAATGTGGAGAAGTACTGAAAGGGATGTCTTTAGAATAACCCTTCGCCTTGTTTTTTAACTTTTCAACGTCGAAGCGTAAAGAAGGACAAAGGAAACGAGGTTGAGGAGGGAGGTTGTTGATTTCGCTGCCGTGATCAATGGCTGCCTCGCTGGAGATTTGAGACGAAAATGTGAATATGCGAAATGGTTCTCCATCTACTTCCTTCTCACCAAATTCACCTACAGAATTCATTAATTGTGGCTAATATTGTTCAAAAGAAAAGAGAAACGACTTGGTAATGATTTCTCTTCTTCTTTCATATATAGAACTTAAAAATCCAGCTAAGCTTGACCCATTTTTTTTGGGTACTCTCTTTATTTTTCTACAGAATGTTAGACTACGAACAACGCGGGTTCTTACCTGCGGTTCTCCGTGTTTTTAAATTAAAAAAAATTAAGAAAAAACATTTTCTTAAGATACGAGTTCTAAAGTTACTTATGTAAGGACCGATTCTTAAATCGGTTTTTGTGATTTTCTAATTTTTTTTTTGTTTTTTTGTAAGAACAATTTCATTTTTAGATCGGTTTCAGATCCGTTTTTCGGTTTTTTTTTGTTTTCTGGTATTAGGATTCGTTACATATTCATTTACGATTTTTGAAGTTTCGGATCCGTTTCAGATCTATTTAAAATATCCCGAGTCGAACCCAAAATACCCGAAAATATCCGTTTCACTTCCGTTTTGGTTCCGTTTCAGATCCTTTTTTTTGTTTTTCAGTTTTTGGGTATGATACGGATCTGTTTACGATTTTTGGAGTTTCGGATCCGTTTCAGATATATTTAAAATATCTCGATCTGAATCCAAAATACCCGAAAATATCCGTTTCGGTTCCGTTTCTACTCCGTTTCAGATCCATTTTTTTTTGTTTTTCTGTTCTTGGATATAATACGGATCTGTTTACGATTTTTGGAGTTTCGGATCCGTTTCGGATCTGTTTAAAATATCCCAATCTGAATCCAAAATACCAGAAAATATCCGTTTCGATTCCGTTTCTGCTCCGTTTCAGATCCATTTTTTTGTTTTTCTGTTTTTGGATATGATACGGATCTGTTTACGATCTTTGGATTTTCTGATCCGTTTCGGATATGTTTAAAATATCCCGATCGGAACCCAAAATACCCAAAAATATCAGTTTCGGCTCCGTTTCAGATCCGTTTTTTTTATTTTTCAGTTTTTGGATATGATACGGATCTATTTACGATTTTTGGAGTTTCGGATCCGTTTCGGATATATTTAAAATATCTCGATCTGAACCCAAAATACCCGAAAATATACCTTAAAATACTCGAAAATAGCCAAAAATATACCTAAAAATACTCGAAAATATTTCGAGTTTTGTTTATGAAAAAAAAATTTATTTAAGAACTCTATTTGGGATTCTTGCAATAATAGACCAAAATTGCTAAGAACCCCAAAGAAGTTCTTATTCTACGAAAATTAATTAAAAAAATGGCTAAAAACCTAAAGGGGTTCTTAGGGCATCTGCATTGGTGAACCCATAGAGGGTTCACCAAAAAAAATAAAAAATTGATTTTTTATTTTTTTTCGTTTAAAAAAATATATAAAAAAAATAAAATCGGACCAATAGGGGTTCGCCACGTGGCGAACCCCTTATGATTCGGGTTCACTCGGAAGAGCTCGAGAGAGCTCGGATTCCTCGGGTTTTGTGTTTTTTTTTCTTGATTTGTGTGTGAACCCCGCATTGAACTCTCAATGCGGATACTCTTAGCATTGCACGTGCTCTTATAAATAAATTAATAAATATATATTTTCCCTAAAAGATAATACCAATTTGCTACAATCAATTAAAGAAATTTAATACATACTCGTTTACCGGTATTTGTCAAGCTGTCTGTATCGCAAGACAATACAAGAAAGAGACCTTCCTTGTATCCATGTTGTGCATGTCTACGCACAGCCGTTCTTACAGCTGATTCTAGTATAGTTTGTATGCAATTTAATTAAACAATGGAGTTAAGTGTTTGAAAAATATATATATATATATATATTTTGTAATATATGTGTATATATATATATTCGTATATTTTGTAATGTATATATTTCTTTCAGCTATATTAATATATTATAATTAGTGTGAAAATTCATTGGTCTGTTGACTAAGAAGGTTGATTAAACTTCTTTATTAATAAAAATCATAATATGATGTTTGGAACAATAATTTCATCGAAAAGTAGATCATTAATATCTTGGGTCGTGAATATCATAAACTCGCTCATATTCTCGATTAAAAAACGGTAACTTTGTCAAATAACAAAAAAAAAATATTAATTAAGAATATAGTCATCTTATATTTTTTATTCAAAAATTAAATAAATTTTAATTGTAATTTGTCATCTTTGCCCTTTTACTCTTTTAAACTTCAAATGATTCTATAAGTTTATATATATATTTAAACGAAATTGTAAATACACGAAAAGAGTATATTTTTTCCTATTTAACATATTTTGAATTTTTTGAAACGGATATATATTTTGCAAATAGAAGGAAATTATTATAACGTATAAAGAATTGTATACTATATAAGTAGACAATCTATTTTTTCAGTACGTCTATTTACAAAAAAAAATAGCTTTCAAATAAGTAAACAAAAATAAATTAAAAATTGAAATCGACTACTATATAAGTAAAAGAATGTGAAACGTAAACTAACCCAACAATTTCTAAACCATATAATCAACTAAAAAAGTGAAAATATGTTTCTACTAAAACAATAAATAAAATTACTATTTGATATAGCATAAACAATACGTCATCAGTTGACGGAAAAAAAAAACAATACGACATCAGACTATTTTTAAATGGATTATCTATTTTCGTGTGTCTATGAATTTCGCAAATAACCAAATATAAAGAGGAAAAAATGTAATTGGATCTCACGACTTTATTTGGTAACGTTAAAAGTATAAAACAAAGTTTTAAGAATAAGTATTTAAAAAAAATTGAAAAGAGAAAAACTATATTATGCAACAAATAGACATACTATTTGTTGTATACTGTCTATGTAGATCAAAAGGGTAAAATCGTCATAAATACATAAAATACACATATTTTATATTGTTGATGGTTATTTTTTTAATTAATGATGGTCATAAATTTCCCTAACCATATATCCCTAAAAATAAATAAATAAGGTGTCGGACCATCTCCAACCTTACTCCATGATGGAGTAAAATGTAATTTGGAGTAAGAAATATTCTAACTTTACTCCATTTTTCACTCTTTTTTTGTGGTCAAACCGAACTTCATTAAGAAACTAAAAGCCTGATACTACAACGTTATGAGAATTGAAGAGAGCCTTCTTGGCCAATTCATCTGCAATAGAGTTTAATCTTCTAGGAATAAAACTAAAGGATAAATGTTCAAAACATGTTTGAATCCGTCGAATCTCTGTCAAGCTTCCATAGATTTCTGTGTGGACATCTCCGGAGTTGAGAAGAAGGATCAACGATTGAGAATCGAAGAGGATTAGCAACTCTTTTCTCCCTTTTGATAAAGCATCGATTAAGGCCAGCTTGACTGCATAAGCCGCTGCTGCTAAAGCAGACGCGATGTTGAAAATAACTAAACATGAAGAATCAACTGCTTCATGATCTGGTGAAAAATAGATCCAGCCACCTCCCCCTGTTCTTGTTTGCGGATTCCAAGTTGCATCTATAGTGCAAGTGAAACCTGATATGATAGAGGGTCATGTGAATACCTCATTTTGGTGCACTGGTTTACTCAATAAGCCTTGAGCCATCTCCCACTCTTTTGCTTCCCTAACAGCTTTGGTCACCACTTCCACCACTGAGAATTCCCGATTAGAGAAAACTAGTTGGTTTCTTGTTTTCCATATGTTCCAACACAACCACGAGAAGAGTGCCGATTTAGAAATCCCCACAGGAGGGAGAATCCAAGATAAGGCTGCCTTAGAGAGAAAATCTTGCATAGACATTCCATGTCTCAACTCTAAGCTGCATATTGATGCTCTGTTCCAGACTTGAGTCGCAAATGGACAGTGGAAGAGGAGATGTCCAATCGATTCTGGTTGGTTACATCTTTTGCAAGTCAAAACAGAGGTGATGCCTCTTCTTGCTAATTGAATTCCTACCGGCAGTGCATTTACTACTGCTTTTCAAAGGAACATCTTAACTTTAGGTGCAGTGGCTAGTTTCCAAAGCTTAGATTGCCAATTGAAACATGTTTGAGTAGCTGGTAATTCTGATGTTGATACCATACCATATCCTGTTCGAGTGGAGTATTTGCCTGACTTTGCAGGTAACCACGCAAAGTTGATCTTCATACCCGACGGTAGTTTCAATATTAGTTTCTCATACTGAGGTAATATGTTCCGAATAGCTGCAACATTCCAATGTTTTGTATCAGGATCCAGAAGTGCCGAAATTTTCAAGTTCTCTTGATCTCTTGGGGTTGGTCCGATTGGCTTAGAGGGTTCTTCCAAAGAAAGCCATAGTTCCGACCAGATGTTAATGTTCGATCCATCCCCAATTAACCAACCTAATCCTTTCTTCAAAACATCTCAACCTGCAAGTAAACTTCGCCACCCATGGGAAGGCTTTGAAGATGGTCCTGCTTTCAAGAAAGAAGAATTCTGACAATTTTGCTAACAGGATCTTAGCCAATAGACAAGAGGGTTTAACAAGTATTCTCCAGCTAATTTTCGCCAAAAGAGCATCGTTGAAGGCTTTCAGGTCTCGGAATCCCAAGTCTCCAGCGTTCATCGGAGCTGTCAATTTTGACCACGTCACCCAATTTACCTTTCTTTTGTCTGGATGAACATCCCACCAGAACCTAGTGAGAAGAGATTTGATCTTCTTGCACACCGAAACCGGGATTTTAAAGCAAGACATCGAGTAATTCGGCATAGCCGCGAGTACCGCTTTCAACATAACTTTTTTGCCTACCGGAGAAAGGAACCGAGAAGCCCAGCTGTAAGACTTTTGTCAGATTTTGTCAATAATACCATTAAATAAGTCTCCCTTCTTCCTCCCAAAAGACTCGGGCAATCCTAGGTATTTGTCGCTGTCTCCCTCTTTCCTAATACCTAGTTGCCTTTTAACTCTTGCTTTGGAGTCTCTTTGGGCTTTAGCAGAGAATGTAATTGTCGATTTGCTATAAGTAATAACCTTCCCAGAAGCTGCTGAATATATGTCCAGAATGGATTTTAGAGCCACACAACTTTTCCTATCAGTTTTACAAAAAAGCATTGTATCGTCCGCGAAGAGTAAATGATTAAATCTTGGTCCAAAACGCGAAACTCTGACTCCCGGTAACTTCCTGATGTTTGAGCTTTTCGGCACATTCCTGACAACACTTCCGAACATAGGATGAATAGATACGGGGACAATGGATCCCCTTGTCTTAATCCCCGAGATGGGACTACTTGGCCTTGAACCCCTCCATTGATAAGAAACGAGTAAGTAACTGTGGAGACACATTCCATGATCCAACTAATCCATACTTGATGGAAACCCATTATATTCAATACTTTTCGTAAAAAACTCCATTCAATCCGATCATATGCTTTACTCATATCGGTTTTAATAGTCATCGTACTTCTTTTAGTAGTCGTAGAAATCCGGAGAAAATGGAAGATTTTGTGAGTTATAAGTACATTATCCGTAATCGCCCTCCCCGGTACAAAATCCGATTGATTCTTCGAAATGATGTTCTCTAGCAACGATTGAAGTCTCTTGGAGAGGATTTTCGCCACGATCTTATAGTACATGTTGCATAGAGCTATAGGACGATAATCTGCGACTTTCCGGCTCCCATGAACTTAGGAATCAATCGTATATGTGTTTCGTTCTGTATTCTAGGGAAGGTCCCTGATGTGAAGAAAAATTTGAGATTTTCGGTTAAGTCCTCTCCCACTATACTCCAAAAAGTCTGGAAAAACCCGGCTGTAAAACCGTCTGGCCCTGGGATCTTTCCCGGGTTAATATCAAAAAGAGCAGCTTTGATCTCCACAGAATCAGGAATTTGACTCAATATTGTGTTTTGATCAGCAGATATTACCGGTTCTAAAGCTTCTTCAACAACAGCGAATTCTTCATTGCCATTTGAGGAGAAAATTTTGCAAAGTATTCAGAGATTATATTGATGATTTGATGCTCCTCAAAGAACGCAATTCCTTCTTCATTCTCCAAAACATTCAGCCGATTACGAGACCTACGATTTCGGGTAACCGCATGGAAAAAATTCGAGTTTCTATCTCCGCTTTGAAGCCAATTCACCTTGCTTTTTTGTTTCCAAAACTCTTCTTCCTCCTTGTATGCTTGTTCTAGCTTCGCTGTAACCTCACAAATTACCTTAGAATTTAGCGTATCAGCAAAGAGTGTCTCCTCCAGAGTCTCTTGAAGGCTTTTAATCTTCATTTCTGATAAAATGTGGGTTTACTCCATAAACGGAGTAATACTTTTCTTTTCTATTCATTACTCCATTTTTTACTCCAACATAGAATAGCGTTGGAGTAAAATTTAACTCTATTATGGAGTAAATCCATTTTAAAAGAAAAAATATAATTTTACATTGAAGATGCCCTTATACATCTTTCACCTGCTAGATTTAACGTGAGTCCTTCAAAACTCCTTTCTCGTCAACGTCCTTTAATTCTCCCTCTATCTCAAAATATAATATGTTTTGAAAAAGTATTTTTCTTACAATTTTTTTGTGAAAGTCCGTTCGTCTAGTGGGATATGATTCTGTAAATTATCAAACTGCTGTTTTCTTTTTCGGAAAAGAAAAAGATTCTCGCAGTTAATGCGGCCCATGACACGACACTAATTGCAATATAACTAAAATAAATAAAAGAATAACATCTTACCTGGATTACAGATGTCAATCATTGTCAATAATATTTTCTCATTTTTCTTGGTTCAACCTGTCAACAAATTTTTAATTTCCAAATTTATTACTCCCTCCGATTCTCAAAAATTATCGTTTTGAGGTTTTAATTTTGTTTTACAAAAGTATCGTTTTATATTTTCGATGCTAATTTATAAGCAAAATTTCGGTTTTAATCTCACTGTTAAAATATATTAATTGGAAAGAGAATTATTTTTAAAGTATTAATAAAAGATATATAAAACTTTTTAAGAATTTTTTTAATATGCGTAAAAAATGTCAGAATGACACTTTTTGCGAAACATGGAACAGGGAGTTAGTACCTTTATCTCGAAGTAATTAATGCCTCATAAAATGTTGTGGGAAGAAATTTAAAAGAAATACTATAATTCAGTACTAATGGCCCATACAAAGTTGGGGGGCAAGGCGAAAAAAAAAGTTGGGGGGAACAAATTTAAAAGAAGAAATATAAATCTGGGCCCAACAAAAGCCTTTTTAGAGTGAAACAAAGCAATTTCAAATAGACTAATGGGTTCACTACTACTCTCTCTCTGGGTAAAACAACAATCTCTCTCTGTATTCAACTACCCCGCATGGAATAAAAAAGCAACAGTATCTCTAGTAGGGCTGGCAAAATCAGAATCGAAAACGGAAGCAAAAGCAAAATCTAACCGAAACAAATTTCCAGAATACCCGAACAATTCCAATTTTTGAAAACGTAAGTACCAAAATCGTATTGAAACTAAAAATTTTGGGAAATTGAAAATAATTGAAAGTTTTAAAAATCATCTTAAAATACTCGAAAAATAATTGAAATATCCAAATTATATATCCACATAGTTATATTTCCAGCGGAAATTGAACATAAGTCGAATCGAAATTTTTTTTAATTTCAATATAATTCCAAAATTTAGAAACCGAACTAATCCAACCGAACAAAAAAAACTAAATGTCCAACTCTAGTGAATATAAAAGAAAAATCAGGCCATATAACCAAACAAAAACAAAAACGAGAGGAGCAAGTGGATCACTAGTAGCACCATCTCTGCTGCCATCTAACAAAACCCAGAATTCGAACCTTGCACATGCTTTTAGTGAGATGAACTACTTGCCATTAGGCTACCGATGACCAAAAAAAATAAACAAAAACAATTATTTAGGTTTCTATGCACTTCAAAAACACAACTATAAATAATATATTGTTGATCGGTCTGAAAGAAGAAAAGTTATTAGATGCATGTAGATTTACAAAATGAAACATGGAATTCCGAATGTGGAATAAGAAAGATACAAGGCTATGTTAGTGGTACGAGGTTTCATACAAAAACAAGATATCGATTATCAAGAAGTCGTTGCACTGACGGTAAAACATGACTTGTGTTCATCGAAGTGTTGGATAAGTGGTTTTTCTTCTTGCATAAGAGAGTCTAGCGCTCTTTTGACTACAAAGATGTGATTGAGATCAGAGCTATTTTCATATATAAACATAATAGGTTGCATTTATTTTTTAAATTTTTATGTTCTTCTGTAGGTTCTTTCGGTGTAGTTTGGTTCTCTGATCTTTTATATTAACCACTCCAGTTGTATATTTGATTGACTGTCTGGAATTTTTGACAGTCTATTCCTCTGTAGCTTAATTCTGACATCGCTTACAGTAGTATCTCCATCTTGGAATGTAACGGTGAGAGACTACATCTTTGGCATTTCGTCCCGAGTAAGATATTGTATCCCTAACATACAAATGTTATGTTAATCAAACAAAATTTTAATTTTTTTATTTCAATGTTATTGACTAAGCGTTTTAGAACTCACTTTAAAATCCAATGTTATGAAAATATTTTGACAAGATGAATTTTAAATAATTTTAGAGCACTTTAGCGGAAAAAATTAATTAAAATATAAATATTTAAACACATGATTTTACACAAAATTATAAAAAAAAAATTATTAGAAACTCGTAACAACTCCTCAAATCCACAAAAATGGCAAAAATCATCTAAATCCTAATTACAGGTTACAACCCCATTTTTTTTACATAAACATTTCACAACACAATTTAATCTAATTCCAAGGGTAAATTAGTCATTAATCATAATAGCTCAATACTAGAATCGCAAACCCTAAGAAACTCGCCGCTTATAACAGCAGACGTGAACCTAAACGCTTTGGTGGCCGCCTCCAGAATCTGTAAAAGAGCATCCTCCTCCTCCTCTCGTCGCCATCTTTCTCAGCATCCAAAAATGGTAAGCATCATTCTCTTCAATTCTCCGAACTCTATCACTCTTGATTCCTCTTCGGTTTCTTCCTTCGATTAGTCTCTCTCTGTTTCTCGAATTGCTTGTTATGATATTGGAGCTGATTTTGTTAGAGCTTTAAGCGTAGTGTCTCGATCTGACGAATCTGATTCGTGCGTGTGTGTGTAGTCTCTTGTTGCCAACGAGGATTTTCAGCATATTTTGCGTGTGCTCAACACTAATGTTGATGGAAAGCAAAAGATTATGTTTGCTTTGACATCGATCAAAGGTATTGGAAGGAGATTAGCTAACATTGTTTGCAAGAAGGCTGATGTTGACATGAACAAGAGGTTTGTGTTGTTGTCACTTTGAAATTTGATATGGATTATGATTCTCGTGAGCTTATGCAATGTGTTAATCATAGAGAAAGTTGGTGAAATTGCTTAAGAAGCTTGTCATTTACTGTAATTTTCCAGGGCTGGAGAACTAAGTGCTGCTGAGCTTGACAATCTCATGACGATTGTGGCTAATCCTCGCCAGTTCAAGATCCCGGACTGGTTCTTGAACAGGCAAAAGGATTACAAGGATGGGAAATATTCTCAAGTTGTTTCCAATGCTCTTGACATGAAGCTCAGAGATGATCTCGAGCGTCTCAAGAAGATCAGGTTAACACATATACACTATTCTCTAATATTTTTAGAAACAATGTAGATAGGATGGTTTTGGTTTATTCATTACCTACTGTTAGGCTGCGATCAATAGTTGTTTGAAACCGCGTTAATTTATTACAGAAACCACCGTGGTCTGAGGCATTACTGGGGTCTCCGTGTCCGTGGACAGCACACGAAAACCACTGGGCGTCGCGGAAAGACTGTTGGTGTCTCCAAGAAGCGTTAAAAGAGTGGTTCAATGGCTTTGTTATGTATTCTCTTTTGCACAAGAGAGAGAGATGAGAGGAATTTTAGTTTAAAAGTCCAAGACATGTCTTAGCTTTATAACAATCTTATAATTTATATTCCAACTATAATGTTCTACCCTTTTTGTTATATCTCATCGAGTTGAATTTTTATCTTTGTGTGATTCATGCGCTTTGAGCTTAACATCTACTTGAAAGTGCTGACTTGTTCTATTCAACACTTGTGTTACGATGTAACAGTTTAATTTCAACTGGTAAAATTCATATTATAAATTATTTTAAAAATTTTGGACTAAATCCTATAATGATCTACTATGAATCAGCGTTATTAGAAACAATAACATATGAGTGCACAAGGGCATGTCGCTATCATGCGCAAAATACATCGTTATCAGTTTTTAAATCACTGTCATTAATTTTAATCAGTGGAATTAAATATGATTTAGTTTACTCTCGTCTTCTTCACTCCCTTCTTCTCTCCTCTCTCATCGTATATTGATTCACGCGAGAAACGGCGAAGTGATTGAGAGAGAAAGTGACGATCCCAGCCGCCGCGCTGACTGCTGACTAAATCCATCCGCCACTTTTTTTTTCCACGAAGCTGATCCGCCGTCAGGTGAATTTTCTCTCCTCCTTAGATTCCGTCTGACTTCCTTTTCTTTTTTTCCGGCGAATTTTGTTTTGTTTTGGTTCTCGAGAAAGCTACTGCGACGACGACGAGCTTTGAGATCTTATTGTTCGTTGGCTGGAAGCTATTGCATGTTTAAATCGATAGTGGTCTGCTTCTTCAGTTGATTGTTGATTCGAAATGGATATTAGATCTTCTCGTAAATAGTAATAGGTACTTCTTCTTATGAATCTCTCCGGTTACAGATCCAATCTCATTTCGTTTCTTTCTATTTATAATCTCTGGCTCCGAGTTTTTGTTTCTCTCTCGGCGTTTTAGATCTCCTCCGTGATTGATAGTTGTTCAATTCATGTTTCATGTATATAGCTCTGGTTTTAGTTGATCCATAGATTAAGATAGTAAGATGGAGAAAAAGGTCATGCTGTAACTGTAAATTCTCTGCTATTGTTGCTTATTTTGCTTCCGCTGGTTCGGAAGATTCGAAATTCGGAAAGCTTTGTCTTAAAAATGTGAATCGGTGACACAGGTTTTCAAGTGAGCAAGTAAGGTGTGCACATTGTTGAGCTTAGAATGTACACCAGATGAATAGAGCAACTAATGTTATTGGCAGTAGAAGGAGGAGGTTTCTTCTCAGCGTCCGCGTCTGGGTATAGTAAAGGATTGACTCTTCTTTTCTCTGGTGATAGAGACGGTGATAGGCCCATGAGAGTTGTGCCGTGGAATCAGTACCAGGTGGTTGACCAAGAGGCTGATCCTGCTCTTCAGCTGGATTCCATTAAGAACCGAGTTTCCCGCGGTTGCGCTTCCTCCTTCAGTTGTTTTGGTGGCGCTTCCGCGGGAATTGAGACCCCATGTCCTCTTAAAGTAGAACCTGTGCAGCAACGTGAAATATCATCTCCCGAGCCTGCTGTTGTCCCTGAAAAGGGCAAAGACCAAATAATTGAAGCTGATAACGGCAATAAAGAAGCTTTCAAACTTTCGTTGAGGAGTAGCTTGAAGAGGCCGTCTGTTGCGGAATCACGCTCTCTTGAGGATATAAAAGAGAACGAGACATTGAACGTGGATGGTAGCGATCTCAGTGGTGACATGGGAAAAAGAAAAGTGCAGTGGCCAGATGCTTGTGGTAGTGAACTCACCCAAATTAGAGAATTTGAACCGAGGTATGTGATGTGTTACTTCTTCTCGAGCAGCTTAAATCTCAATACAGTTAAACATAAGTAGATCCGTTGTTTTATTATCCACTGCTCTCGCAGTCACCCTTATCCAAATACGATTCTGAGATTTAATTTACGGCTGCAACTTAACCCTTTATGCCTCAAAATGCAAATCCTTTGTACCAGGGCAAACTCGAAATGCATGTATCATTCGTTATTCACAACGGTTTTTGATAGGCAGTTTAGCATTGTTTCCTTTTCTTTTTTTTTACGGTATGATCCTTGTTCGGTATGTTTAATGACTTTGGACAACCAAACTTGATTTTGTTGGCAGTGAGATGGGATTATCAGATGATGAATGGGAGACGGGACGACAAAGGACATGTTCATGTGTGATCATGTAAGATCGAGAAACCATCGGTACTCACTCCTTTGCTCACCACCCACTTGTGTGCATCTCCCAACAGATTGAAAGTGTATTATAGTGTTTGTTATTACAAAGGGTCTCTTCAAGTTTTTGGCTTGTACATTTTCTCCATATGTTTTGAGTGACAACTTCCTGAGTTTCTTTCTTTTTTTCTGAACAACCGATAAAAGAACATCCAACACGATGCAGAGAGCGAGAGATATTGAGAGAGACTCGCAATAACTCTTGTATCAATCAAAGAGAAATCTCAACATTACTCATGTACATGAACAAAACTTGAAACTTGAACGCAAACAATTGGTCTGCGTTATATTCTGGTCTGATATTTCCAAAATTTTCATATTGTCCGGTGCAAAACTAAGAGTTTGTGTTTTACCAAAAAAAAAAAAAAAACTAAGAGTTTGTGCTCGTATTGTTTTTGTAAAATTTTCAGTGTTCTATGTACAACTAAAAGCGTTGTCTAAACTTGTGGTGGCTTAAGCGATCGGTTTGTTTGCTCATGCCTCGGATCGGTCCTGCGAGAGTATGTGCTAGCATGAAAGCTAGGGACCAAAAACATTTATTACAATGTGAGAGCAATTTATGGGGTAAAGTGTTAACATTAAAACAAGAGTCTTAAAACAAAAGGGAATTGTAGAATATAAATAAACAAAAAAAATATAAAAAACAGTAGTGACCAAAATGTTTATTACGATGTGAAGCCAATAAGGGGTAAACTGTTAATTTCAAAAACAAGGAGTAATTGTGGAATATTAATAAATATAAGGGACCAAAATGAAAGACCGTCTCTCCAAAAACCCAAACCTGTCCTACGTTTCTCTGGTGAAGTGAAGAAACCATAGAGAGAGAGATGCGGAGAATCCATTCCTTGTACGGACGAATTGGTTTGCGTAGGAGACTATCGGAAAAATCAACGAAGCAATCTCATACATTCCTCTCTTCTCTCTCGTTTTCAACAGACGGTGGTTATGGCGGCGGCGGCGAGTTTCAGCAGAATAGCTCCAAAGTCAAGATCTTCGATCGAGACCTCAAGCGCATACATGTGTAGTGTTTGAATTCATCTTTTACAATTCCTTCAGATTTTCAATTCGATGTTTCTGACTTTTGTTATGTTCGATTTTGGATTGAAGCGTGACCGAGCGGCATGGCTGTCTCGCCATAAAAACGATACATTTGTCGACGCTGTTGCAGAGAATCTACTTGATCGCTTAGAGGTATTCTTTGTTGTTTGATATATATATGATCGCCATTTAAGAGAGTAGAGAAAGCTATTAGCAAATGCCACAGTGATTGTGTTTGTTGCTCTAAGGATTGTAAGAAGAGTTTTCCTTCAGCATTGTGTTTGGGAGGATCTCTCGGTGCTGTTAAGCGATTACTACGTGGTCGCGGTTAGTGACGGTCTCGGTTTTAGATTTATTACTACATCTGTATTTGTGTGAATGGTTATGATGTTGGTTTTGTTGCATAGGTGGGATTGAAAAGCTTGTCATGATGGATACTTCATATGACATGATTAAATCATGTAGAGATGCTCAAGATGGTTCACTTGATAGCTCCATTGAAACATCTTATTTAGTTGGCGATGAAGA
This sequence comes from Anastatica hierochuntica, assembly GCA_900406275.1. Taxonomy (NCBI): domain Eukaryota; kingdom Viridiplantae; phylum Streptophyta; class Magnoliopsida; order Brassicales; family Brassicaceae; genus Anastatica; species Anastatica hierochuntica. The sequence goes on from OVAN01000512.1 coordinate 52,759, forward strand.
GTTTCTGCCAATCAAAGAGAAGTAAAACCTGTCACACTTGCCATCACTCACCGGAGTTCTATCCCTTACTAACAAATGATAAAATGTTTTCTCTGAAGCTCGGTTGATTTGATCATTAGTTCGTTGGGGCTTCATTGGACAAATGATCTTCCAGGATCCATGATACAGGTATTTCTCGTTTTTGTTTCGCGATGTATGTGAATTGGCTTGTCCTCCTGAGCGATTTTAATATTGTGTTTGGTTTTGGATTGTAATAACTGTGCAGTGCAAACTGGCGCTGAAGCCTGATGGCCTATTTTTAGCAGCAATTCTTGGCGGAGAAACCTTGAAGTTTGTCTTGTCTTTCATTCCCGAGTCAAGCCTCAATATTGCATTGCCCTCTCCCGTATGTTCTTTCTTATTATTCTTTTATTTTTATCAGGGAGCTGAGAATAGCATGCACTTTGGCTCACATGGAGCGTGAAGGAGGTATTAGTCCCCGGCTATCGCCTTTGGCACAGGTGTGTGTGAATCTTCTGCACAATTCATTTAATTTTCTTTCTAGCTTGGAAATGGCCGTGGTTGTAGATGACAGAATGAAAAAGTTGACTGATCTCTAGTAGTGAGCTGAAGAATGGCTTTCTCTTTTTTTCAGGTTAGGGACGCAGGGAATCTCTTGACCAGGGCAGGTTTTAGTCTTCCTGGTGTGGATGTTGATGAATATGTAGTTAAATACAAGAGCGGTATAACTATCCCACTATTTTTCTTTTGCCTCATCGTTGACGGTAACGTGCATCTTCCAAGAATTTCTTCTGATTTGATTCTTCTTTATATATCTTTATACTCAGCGCTGGATCTTATAGAACATCTTCGTGCAATGGGTGAAACCAATGCTCTACTCCAGAGAAACAAGGCTGGTTTCTTCTTCTGTCAGACTTTTCTCAATTATGACTATTGCATACATTTTTGTAACCAGAAACTCACTGCAAAAACAGATCTTGAATCGCGAGACTGCTCTTGCCACGGCAGCTATATATGACTCGATGTTCGCCACAGAAGACGGCACCATACCTGCTACTTTTCAGGTCCGTTGATTTTTAAAACTAACTCAACATTGGGAAAAACCATTTCCCGGTTTCACCATTCAAGTTGTTTTGCTATAGTCCATAACCAAAATATTATATAGCTGTTTAGGTTTTCTTACTTTCAATGCATGCTAAAACCCACGAGTGCAAAATCCCACAGTTGACAGCGATAGAGACCTTAAGTATATCGTTTTGCATTCTTGTGTAGGTGATTTATATGACTGGATGGAGAGAACATTCGTCTCAACCGCAGGCCAAGCGGAGAGGCTCAGCCACCGTATCGTTCGCGGATATTCAGAAGCAATTTGGTGATCAATCTTGATGAATGGATTAAAAGAGGAGACACATTCAATAAACAGACTCAAGGGAATCAATGATGGTGAGGACCTCTTGTAGTAGGTTTGCTCTCCAAAAGGGAGAGTCTTTCACTGAACGAAAGCATGGCGATCATGATGCATGCTATCGTCCAGGTATGTTGTATCTAATAAATAATGCAAAATCTGACCAGATACGTGTTTGTTGATTTCATTAGATTTTGTAGACAAAGGACCAAACTTCACTGAAAATTGACTTCAACAGTGATACATTATATTAATCAAAAAGAGTAATACATATTCACAATCTTTTGCTGCGACTAGACTCCAATGGGGACAATGCGGGGCGGGCGGAATAGTATCAAACTAAGAAAATCGATACTATCTAGTCCATCCCGCATTAAAACACGATCAGTGATATTGATCGTGATTGTCCAAATAATCATACACTGAGATATTCAACGGCTCCACTTCAGCCCTATTCTCGTAATACTCTGTGGTATCGCCGGAGATAAAATGGTTGTTGCCCTGGACAATGCCAGCGTCAATAGCCATTCCGGCATTGGAAGCCGCTTCTTGAATAGATCTCGGGGAAGTTTTGGAGACGATGGAAGGATGAAGCAAGTGAGGGAAATTGAGAGATTCGAGCGAATTTGGTTGGTGTAAACAGAAGAAGGCGACGTCATGTGCTACGGCGGCGCCTTCTGCTGTAGAGAATGAGCCTAACCAGAGACGGTCTCGAGTTCCCGGAACTCGAATCTCTGATACCCATTTGCCCCATTTCCGACGACGGATTCCTTTGTACTTTGGTTGAGTTTCTTCGGTTTCTCTGCAATCCATTAGTTTTTTTTGGAACAATGCACAGGAGAAAGTGTGGAGTAGTGTGTTTACGTTTTAGATATGAGGACTTGGGTGAGTATTTATACGTTGAAGATGAGAGAGTCAAATGGAGGATTTAATAATATTATAATCGAATGATATGAAGGAGGTTGACCATAGAAAGTAATATTGTAGTAAAGTAATAATTTTTAAAATATTAGAGGAAAAATCAACTGGTCAAAGTATGACCCATTTTTTGTGTTATCAATTTGACATGTGACTGACCAGTGGATTTTGATTTTTTTTTTTCTTTGGGTGGGTCTTTTTTATTGTTTCATAACAATTATGAATTTAGCAAAAAACATTATAGTGTATAAACTCTTCATTATTTTTTAATTAATTAAGAGAGAGTTCTTTTATAATTTATATAGTATTTTTAAAAAAATTAATAGGAAATTAGAATTTAGATTAACCAAACACAATGATGATTATCGTAGAAAAGGGTAAATAAAAGACGTCGTGAGCAATAGCCCACGTGGGATAAGAACACACAACAAAGACTTTGCTTTGCTTTTTTTAAAGCAATTTGGTGTCTAAATGCATCATGCGTGACGTTTAGCAGCACCGTCTAAATAGGTGCCTTTTTATTTATTTATTTTTCCATCAAAAGTCATGACTCATGAGTAAGTTCAAACTGTGTAATTTTTTTTTTCATTCTAAAATGCAGGTTTTTCATTGGTTACGAATCATGTTCTAAAAGTTTCCATCTACGCCCAATACTCTTCCCATCCTTAACGAAGAAACCCAACCCATGAGTTTCTTATTATTTTTATTTTTTTTTTTATGATTAAAAAAAAAAATAACCGTGGATCGCCACGCTTCAGTGGGATCCACGAAACAGTGCAAGAATCAAAGAGTTCTCGTTAAAGATGCTCTTAGTTTCCTCGTCAATCAATATGACCTTTTTCAAATATTATACTATTTAATTTATCAAATTAAAATTTTAACTAAAATTGACTCGTAAAGTTAAAGAAAAATATCTTAAAATCATTAAAATTATATAAACTAGTTAGTTTTTATCTAAAACCAAGTAAAAAAATTTAAAAAACACAATAATAAATTCATTAAAATTTAAATAAAATTTAAAAATATCAAAATAATCCAAAAAATAATCCTGATTAATCTTCGTTTAATTTTTGATTTTTTAATTAGGTGCTAGATCTCCTTGCCGTTCAACTAGCGCCTAACGAGTTCTAGACTTTGGTTACGAATGAGGATTTGGGTATTCACTGATATTTAGATCAGTTCTATTCAGATATTGGATAATATAGATCTAAGATTAGATCCATTTGAATATTTTTTTTCTAATTTTCGTTATGGTTCTTCAGGTTGAGATCGATTATAGTAACCTAAAAAAATCCGGATCTAATGCGAATGCTTTATATTTTGGATATGTGAAGATACTCAAAATACATTTAAATTACATTAAATTATATTATATATTTTAAGAATATTCACTGAAAAAGGCGAAAACATCTACAAATATTTAGAATACCCTAAAATAACTAATTAAATTAAACTTATAATTATAATTTTGAATATGCATCAGATATTTTGAATATTCATTCAGACGTCTGGTATGTTAGATCATCTCCAATGGTAGATATCACTTGAGTATCTAAAACAATTTTTAACTAAAAATTAATTTGCGGGTCCCACTAAGTATCTAAAATTACACACAATTCTCTTTAGATACAGTTTCAAAAGTATCTAAAATTAGATACAGTTTCTAACTTTTTGGATATTTCTGATTTTAATAATAAGATGGATACTCACTTAGAAACTCACTTAGATACCCATTGAAAGTACTCTTAGATACTCGTTGAAGCATCGATTTTGTTTAGGTAAAAGCCGATATCTGATCTACTTGACATTTTGAAACCATTCAAATATTATGCTAGTTTTAATTCGAGATCGATTTTACTTTTCGACATTCGGTTCGGTTCTTCCATTACAAGTGTTTTGCCTCCCCTTATCCTTGACAAAATAAACTGAGTCCATAATCTTTAAAATCCTAAGTTTGTTTTTTTCTAAAATCGAAAGGTTTAATCAGTTGATCATTTTGTTGTTCGTGGCTATTTTGTTTTGTTTTGGCATTTTGACCCAAAATCTTTCTTTGAAATTTTCTTTCTCCATAAACCGGACACGTTACTAACCAGTTGGGCAAAAAGTTGTTTCTTGTCTTGTTCTGTGTTTAAAGAGAGACATGAGTTGTCGAATTCTAGTTCACACACAACTAATAACTACACTCTCCTCACACGGAATCACCTATGGGGAAACCTAAGTCTCATCAATGTAATCAACGTGGCTATATGTTTCATATGCATAAAAATAGAAGTATCTTAGCTGTTACCAATTGTCATGTCCCCGATCCTAGATAGGATCGGCGGACCAGGCCATGGAACGATAGAACGTGCAGCCAGTCAATAGATTTCAAGACAAGCGTTCCATGTTCTGGAAAAAGGGTTAAGTCCGAAGGATTGATCGGGACTTAGTCAAGAAAGCGGGTAGGATGATGGAGATGAAGCTGGACCAAGCTTATCAGAG
>OVAN01000513.1:0-57562 GCA_900406275.1 Anastatica hierochuntica
GTCCATCAAAGTAGAGATTTATTAGGAATTAACTTCTTTATTTCCATTTTACTGGTTACCAAATATATCAAGGAAAAGCAATGTTCCATTAGAAAAAAAGATAACTATAAAACCACATAACGGGGAAGGAAATATTCCTTACATGAAAATCTTGATTCATAAGCACTGGACGAATTCATATGAAGGAAGTCCACCATAAAATAGTAGATTGTCATAAATTTAAGACGGATTATGCACAATTAATCACCATTATTCATGTACCTGAAAAATGACTCGTCTTCTTAGACTTTTGTGATGGTTTCTGCACCATTTTAAATTTTTATACTCAATTCATTATTTGTAAACTCTTTCCTTTCGGATTGGGCAACTAATCGTAAAGTTTCTTTCTAATTTAATAATTTGGTTGGAAAAAAAGCATTGCACGACTCAAAACTTATAGAATCCACTTTGAGTGGGTGACAAATTAGCTACATCACTAAAGGTTGAGTTGTTTACTATTGGGACACTCTGTGACCGTCCGGACAGAAATTCCAATAATTAAGAATTTAAACTTTTGATATTTAAAAAATCTTTTAAAAATATATTTTATTAACTAAAAGGGTTTTTTTTATATGTATACCTTTTTAGTTTTCTAAATAATATACAGTTAAAAGTTACGCACAAAATAATTTCCAAATTTTATTTATGACAAAATTTTAAAGATTAGATTAAGAGAGATGTATTCAGTGATCTGAAAGGGTTGTGTTAAAATCTGAAATCTCATGTTATTAAAACAAAAATATTTATAAATGTCAAAATTTACTGTTATTTAAATAATGATTTCAATATGTATTTCAAAATCCACTCGAAATATTTTAAATAATGGATTTTACACTGAAATTTTTTTATTAGAAATATCAAAATTTAAATTATGTGGTTTTAAATAAAATTGTGGAGAATTTTAATAAATCAAAAAAAGTTCCATAATTCACCAAAATATTTTGGTTGTTGTATGTTTGTTATTTAAATACGGTAAATGTTAGAAGAACTGTATCTGTTTAGTTGTAAGTTACATATATATTTAACTAATTGCTAAAAAGAAAAAAGTAACTACGTCTATTTAGAACTAGTGTTTTTTTTTTGTCGACAAACTAGCGATTTTAAAAGTATTTGGGATGATTTTCAAAATACTTAAAAAGAAAAAATAACAAAAGGAGAAGCCTTTCTGTTTCCTGGACTAAATTTCCCCCAAAAACTCTCATCGTCCTTCTCCAGAGATTCATCTCTTCTCCTTCAATCTGAGGATAAGACGAGAGGCCCTAAAGAGTTAAAGAGATTCGTGCATAAACGAAAATCTCCGGTGGACGGAATTATCAATTTGTGAATCTTCTTCGATTTGTCGGATCCGGTCTCAAGCCTCGATTTCTCCGACTGGTTAGTTTATAATTTTCTTATCTTATTAGTTGGAGACAGAATCAATTTATTAGGAAGTGGTTGGTGGTGACGGGGAAGACGAATCTCATCTTTATTTGTTTTTATCATTATACTTCAATTGATTGGTTTGTTCATATTAGTTAACTTGCATAATGATGAAGCAACTGTATGAGCTCTGCTTGAGCGATGTGCTTCAATGTCACCTTTCGATTTCCAAAACAATAAATCAATTTTGCCTTTTGTGGGTTTTTAATCTTACATCTTAGGCGGCCAAGCAATAAAAACACCTTGCTTTGTGGGTTGAAGCAATCAGATCTATCTTTATTTCCTTTTCGCTTTCATTTCAAGTGATGTTAGTTTGGCATTGGCAGGCGATGTCTAGCTCCAGGGGATCACAGAATGTTAAAGACCTGATGCACCCAGGAAAGCATGCTTTGCTCCCTCCAAAAATTCCATTTCCTGTCATATCAGCACCATATTCTGAGTATATTCCCAGTGGTTCAAGGCATGGTCAGAAGCTTAGTAATGAGAAAACACACCACCGGACTTCCTCTGAGAGCGATTTGGTTGAAGAGCCTCCCTTATGGCTTGATGATCTTCTCAATGAACCAGAGAGCCCTGTTCGCAAATGTGGTCATCGGCGTTCATCAAGTGATTCCTACGCTTATTTAGACGTGGCTAATGCTAAAAACATTAGTTTGACTCTCCAAAATGATTTCAGCTATAGAAATACGGGTTCTTCCTCTCAAAGAGGCCTTCAAGAGCTTGACTGGAATAACAATGCACAGGACACGGCCCTCTACTCTGATGCTAATTTTCTAAAACAGGCAAATCGACAGCAGGATTCTTTGCTGGCATCTGGGGCTCGCCCTTCTTGGCGACCTTTCAACCGAGAGAGCGTTGGCGTAAAACTCATCGGAGCATCATATATTTCTCAAGAAGCAACAGTAATATCAGAGACAAAGAACTACACTAAAACTCCTTCTCATGACCCCAAAAAGTTCTCCTCTGATGAAAAATACTCCAAACCGCAGCCTGTTACTTATGAGGCTGACAATACAAGACGAGCCAAACAGTATGTGATCTCGTTACTAGTTCTTTACCTATCTAAACTCATTTACAATGGAGGATATTCATGCCATTTCACCCCATTGGCTTTTTGATATGATTAGTGGTATTACTGACTTAGGGAGAACTTGCATATTTGAACGGCATTATTGTATATATCAGGTCGTGAGAGATCAGTGATACTTATGGCACTGATGAAAGGGCTATTGATATTGCCACTACTTTCCATCATCCTAACATGGTTAGTTGCTGCCTGTTGCAGGCAATTTGCACAACGTTCACGGGTACGTAAGCTCCAGTACATATCTGAGCTAGAAAGGAATGTACAAGCATTGCAAGTAAGGCAAAACAAAATTACTTTGCTGTTAAAGAGAGTTTTACTGAAAGTTTCAGCTGAGGGTGATTTTCTTGGTAATTATAGGTGGAAGGCTCCAAAGTTTCAGCTGCGCTTGATTTTATCAACCAGCAGAATCTAATTTTGAGTATGGAAAATAAAGCTCTTAAGCAGCGTCTGGAAAGTATAGCCCAGGAGAAGCTGATCAAACAATGTAAGTTTTTCCCACCCATCCAAAAAAATTAAAAAAAAAATTCTTCTAGTTTCTTTTTAGATTCAAACTCTAATCTGTAGCATGAATTTGTAAGTTATCAAAATTGAACATTACCTAACTGATGGCTATCCCCAAATTGTTGGTTTTCTCAAATTTGTTGAATTTAATGTTCATATTAATATGCTAGAGAAACTAACCAACAAGTTTTGCAAGACTTGTTAACCATCTTGCAAATTGTATATTCTGACTCAGAAATTTTTTGTAGCAAGTAGTACTATACAACTCATGAGTTCTCTGTTCTCCAGTGGAACAGGAGGTGTTGGAAAAGGAGATTGGAAGACTACGAGCTCTGTATAAACAACAAGAACAAACTCATCAACCATCAGCAAGTCACGGACGTGCTACTAGCAAAGATCTCGACTCTCAGTTCTCGAGTCTTTCCCTGAACACTAAGGATTCGAACGGTAGGCATGACTCTGTTTCTGTGATGGGTCAATTCCACTTTTAGTTAAGAAATTTCTACCCGCGGCTCACTGCATGTACGTTTCCACGAGGTCAGACCCTAATCTACTGTCTCACCACACATTTTTTAACTCCCTGGTCCTTGCTTTTTCCATTACCTGAAAACCTGTATTACCTCCAGCAGATGGCTTGCCTGAGGTGGACTAGTTCAAAGATCAGCCACCTGGACTTGACTTCATTTATTTGGTGATTGTTGTAGCGACTTGTGATATGGGGAATATATTGAATCCCGGACAAAGTAAAAACAGTGATCTGTGGAGTTGTACTGTGATCTCTACTGTTTGTTTGTTTGTATTGTTTTGTATTGTATTGTATTGTATGTTACTGGTCAAATGGTGCATTCCCTTTGAGTGAATGCTTCAAGTAAAGTTGACGACATTCTCTGTTGTAAGATCTCCCAAGTGTCAAAATATTTGATTACTTCAGAATCTGCCTCAGTCCTACTATGCATATCGACACTTCCGCTGCTCTTGAGCCTGTGAACTTCGTATGATAGTTTTTCTCATACAAGCGACTCATAGGCTTTCAATCCAATCAATAAATGTGAACCAAATGAAAGTTCTAACCATGAGGTAAAACAAATTAGGATTGGGCATTTTACCTGTGAAACTGACCCGAAAAGCCGGTTTTTAAATTCTGTTAAAGTTATGGTCCAAATTTTTTATATTATGATATATACATATGCAAAGTTATTAAGTTTATTTAAAAAAATTGTCTAAGGGTTATGGCACTCTGTAATGTCCGAACGGGGTTTATGGTTCTAAATTGGCTGTGAAGTGATATGTTTCCGCCCGGCCTGAATTCCTTCGTCGTCACACTAGATATGATCATCTTTCCCAATTAAGCAATCAAAATCCATGGTTTTACAAGTCCTCGAGCAGCTGATGTTGTGAGGAAAAGGGTGAGAGTGAGAGTAAGACGTTGACATATTGTTTTTAAGCCTTTGAACAATCGATCAAACAAACTCAAAAATCACTTTATTAATCTTTAGGAAACTCTCTCAAAACATAAAGCCTCTCACAAACCTAAGCAACAAAAATCGACACTTATATATTAAAACACTTATCCTAACTCAACTAGGAAATAGACTAAAGTATAGATAACTCCTAACTTTAATCACCATCTTCTTAGCTAAACCATAACTCGGTTTAGTATCTCACTTAACGTCAAACCATATCTCGGTTTAGTCTTACTTGTTGCTTAAGTCATTCAAGCTTAATTCAACATTCTCCCCCCTTAAACTTGAAGTAGTCTCCGTCAAATCTCGAACGCCAATAAGATCCCTCATCTCCTTGAACTTGATTCTACCAAGTGCCTTGGTTAAAATGTCTGCATTTTGTTCACTTCCAGGAACATGTTCTACTTCTATCAATCCCTTTTCAACGCACTCTCTCATGAAATGGAACCTTGTATGAATATGTTTACTCCTACCGTGAAACACAAGATTCTTAGTAAGAGCGGTAGCAGACTTGTTATCTATCCGGATCACCAGCTTTCCCCAAGCATCTTCATCGATTTCGCCAAGAAGGTCTTGCAGCCAAATCGCCTGTCTTGCCGCTTCAGTACCTGCCATGAATTCAGCTTCACAGGATGACAATGCAACAATCTCTTGTTTTTGCGAGCACCAAGTTATAGCACTTCCTCCCAGGAAGAAAATGCGTCCGGTCGTACTTCTCTCATCATCCGGATCAACATTATGGCTACTATCACTGTAACCAACCAAAGTTGTCTTCTCATTCCCCCCCAAACTTGAAGTATAACCCAAGATTTGTCGTCCCCTTTAGGTACCTGAGACAATGTTTTAAAGCTATCCCATGTGATTCACGAGGGCTCTGCATATACCGACTTAGAACTCCTACGCAGTGAGATAAATCCAGTCTAGTATGGAGTAAGTATCGAAGACACCTAATTGTCTTTCGGTAGGTGGTCGCGTCTATCTCTGCTTCATTTTCAGACTTCGAGAGTTTGAGACCCGGATCCATCGGTACTTGTACCGAATTACACTCATCCATCATTGCTTCCTCTAAAATTTTCGCAGCATATCTCTTCTGGCTTAGTATTATTCCTTCGATTCCTTGTATAACTTCCATCCCTAAATAATAAGTAAACTTCCCGAGATCACTCATCTCAAATTTTAGGGACATCTCTCGCTTGAATTCATTGATAACATCCAGACTTGTTCCTGTCACAAATAAATCATCAACATAAACCTCAACTAACAACATATTTCCTCCAATCAATCGGTGAAATACTGAAGGTTCCTTCAGACATTTACTGAACTTTTACTCTCGAAGTATCTGGTTCAGTTTATGGTTCCATGCTCTAGGAGCTTGCCTTAAGCCATATAAAGCTTTTTTGAGTTTATAAACTTTATTTTCGCTTCCTTTAACGACATATCCATCTGGTTGCGAGACGTAGACGGTTTCCTTCAATTCTCCATGAAGAAACGCACTTTTAACATCCAGGTGATGTATTTCCCAACCCTTTATAGCTGCAAAATTTATGAATAACCTGATGGTCTCAATACGCGCTACAGGAGCGAATACTTCTTCGAAGTATACTCCATGTCTCTGTACATACCCTTTCGCAACCAACCGAGCTTTGTGTTTATTAATACTGCCATCGGAATTTTTCTTTAACTTAAAAACCCACTTCAACCCAATTGGCTTTACTCCTTCCAGAAGATCCACAAGACTCCATGAGTCAAGTTTAGTGATAGACTTTATCTCATCATCGCAGGCAAGAACCCAGTCTCGGCATCCCTTTGCTTCATCGTAACAGGAAGGTTCATCATTAAGACGTAAAAGCAACAGGTATCCTTCTTCTTCAACCATTAAAACATAATCATCTAAGTATTTTGGTTTTGAGACTTGACTGTTTGTTCTTCTCACCGCCGGTGCATCACTGTTTTGATTTGAATTTAATGTAACCTGTTGATAGGATCCCTGCAATGTCTGACCTGAAGCTTGTTGTGTGTTCTGCTCTCGGTGAGAGCTTGGAGAGTAGCTGGGCAATTCATTACTGCTACTTTCGTGGTCTTCACCTTCTTCTTCCTCATTATTACGGTTTTGCCCTTCGTCATTAAAGCTCTCTGAGCTTGCTTCCGGAGCAAGGTACACTGTTTCTCCATGAACATGCTCTGTTTCTGTGTTAATCAACTTTGTATTAACAATGCCGCAATTTCCAAAAGTTTCAAGTGTAATTCTCATATCACTATCCTTCTTAAACTCTGGTAACGTATTCTTCCAGTTCCATGTTTTGTTTTCGACGAACACGACGTCTCGGCTCAAAATTATTTTCTTTGTTTGCGGATCGAACATCCGGTAAGCCTTGGATCCAGGCTCGGTCCCGAGATGTACCAGTACCCGAGACGTACTGTCGAGCTTCGTGAGGTGTGTTACCTCGACTTTTGTATAACCTATACATCCAAAAACCTTCAAATGTTGAACGTTAGGTTTCCGACCACGAAGAAGCTCATATGGAGTTGTATCCGTTGCTGCTCTCGTGAATAGTCTATTGATTACATAAGTGGAATGACGCAAAGCTTCTCCCCATAATGAGTTTGTTAAGCTCATGTGTTTTAAGATACTTCTTGTCATCTCCATAAGTGTTTTATTTCTCCTTTCCACAACAAAATGGCGTTGTGGAGTGTACGGAGCTGTTAAATGACGTTTGACTCAGGCATTTTCACAGAATGAGTTAAAAATCTGTGAGGTAAACTCTCCTCCTCGATCTGTTCGGAACGTTTGTATCTTTGTTCCGCACTCTTGCTCCACCAAGGATTTGAACCTTTTAAATCTTTCGAAGGCTTCTCCTTTTTCTTTCAATAGAATCGTCTACATGTATCTTGAATAATCGTCGATAATGACAAACACATATTTATTTCCAGCTGCCGTACATGGTGATATTGGGCCACATTGATATCCATGGATAAGCTCAAGTGCTTTTGAGTCTCGATAGCTTGTTGCTTGCGGGAATGGTCGCCTTGTTTGCTTCCCGAGAAGGCATGATCCGCAAATCTCTTTGTCGATATCAAGTTGTGGTACTCCAACGACGAGTCCTTTGTTAAGCATCGTTTTTAACGTATTGAAGTTAACATGACCCATTCGCGCATGCCAGAGTCTCGATGTGCTTTTAGTAGTGGTAAAGAGGCATCTCGCTCCTTTGATGCTCATTCTTACCTTGTACAGCCGATTCCTGGATCTTTTCGCTTTAGCAAGAAGCTTTCCCTTGCTATCATTCATAATCAAATAATCATCCTTCATTCTTACTTCGCATCCGGATTCAGTAGCCTGACCAAGACTAATAATATTGCTCTTTAGATCCCGAATGTAATATTCGTCACTCATCTTTCTTTGTTCACCGTTTGTATCCACATATTCGATCTCTCCCTTTCCTTTGATATCGATTCGACAGTCATCTCCAAAACGTACCTTCCCAGTGATAGAATAGTTGACCTCTGAGAAATACCTTAGATCTCCACTCATATGGTTGCTGGCCCCATTTCCAGAGGTAATCTCATATTTTTCAGGTATGATTTTCTCTTCATTTAGATAAACTTCCTCATGCATCATAAGTTCATATGCATCTTGGGTTTCATTATTCTTGACTTCTTGAGCTTCTTGTATTTTTAGTAATCTATCTGGACATGTAGATGCATAATGACCAAGTTTATCGCAGCGATAACAAGTAATGTTTGTGGTATCTCTTTGCCAATTTGCACGACCTCCACGTCCTCTACCCCGGTTATTGTATCGACCACCATGACCTCTTGGTTTGTAATCACGGTATGAGCTAAGGTCTGTAGATTGTGGCTCGAAGTTTGCCATCATCAACTTGCATTGGTCATCGTGGGAATCATCATCCTCGGATATCCGTTCCTCATATGCCTTTAACCGTCCCACGATGTCTTCAAAGCTAGTGGTCTTCAAATCCAATACTTGCTCAAGAGAAGCCACTATGTGAATGTATTTTCTTCGAGGAAGGGTCTTTAAGAATTTATTTACTAGTTTAGGTTCCTCAATCTCTTCTCCTAACGCCACAGATTTTGACGAAATTTCGGAAATATTACTAGCAAACTCATCAATCGATTCACTGTCCTTCATTTTTAACCTGTCAAACTCTGCCATTAATGTTTGTAGGCGTGCTTCTTTGACCCTCTCAGCACCCATGTGACGTGCTTTAATGGCTTCCCATACTTTGTTTGACGTGTCAAGTTCTCCAACTTGCAACACTTTTGACTCGGGTATGGATTCTAAGATTAAAGCGATGGCTAGATCGTTTTTATCGACATCAGAAGAAGGTGCTTCTACCGTAGTCCATACCTTATGAACTCGCAGTACTGCTCTCATACGTATTGCCCAAACCGTGTAATTAGATGTGCTCAACATCGGATACTTGACTTGCGATGGAGTTGCTCCTCCTTCCTTTGGTATCGTTGACGGTACAACTGGAAGATCACTCATGTTGTCAACCTTGGTCACGAGTTCTTAAGAGGCAAAGGATGTTTTATTGCATCGACTTCCTTGTCTCAAAATAAACACGTGCTTCGAGCTCTTAGGAAACAGAAGGTTCGATTTTAAGAGAAGGTTAAAAACAAGCAGAAAAGCAGGGCAGGATTGAATCTCTTCCTATTATTGTCTTCTCAACAATATAGATTCAACACAAGCTCTGATACCAATTATTGTTTTTAAGCCTTTGAACAATCGATCAAACAAACTCATAAAGCACTTTATTAATCTTTAGGAAACTCTCTCAAAACCTAAAGCCTCTCACAAACCTAAGCTACAAAAATCGACACTTATATATTAAAACACTTATCCTAACTCAACTAGGAAATAGACTAAAGTATAGATAACTTCTAACTTTAATCACTATCTTCTTAGCTAAACCATAACTCGGTTTAGTATCTCACTTAACGTCAAACCATATCTTGGTTTAGTCTTACTTGTTGCTTAAGTCATTCAAGCTTAATTCAACACATGACACCTCACCGTTAAATCATTCGAGAACGAAGTCGTAGTTTGCTTGTTGTTCGGCCTTTTAAAGGCGTTACGAGATTCACATGAGAAGCAAAAGAGGAGGAAGAGCGAATAAAAAAAATTTTAAAAGGGAAGAAACAAACTGATCCATATTTTTGTTAAGGTATTGGGTAAAATAATCCCTAATTACCCGATTGGATTTCAAAAAATCGAAACCCACCCAAGTACGAAGTGAACCTAAAGTAAAAATAAAAAATGCTTGAACGGATATTGGAGGGTTGGAGTTCGGGATATAACTGAACCCAATTCGACCTGAACCTGGTCGGGTACCCAAAGGCTCAGTCTTAGGACAAACACCGGTAAAATAGATATAAGCAACCGACCTAACATTCATTTTTCATAGGTTCTAGAAAATTCTTCTTGAAAGCTCATTTACTTCTTTTTCATTTCATTTATTTTATTGAAAAATGCAATAGTTGAAATAGAATAGTGTTTCGAAATTAGGCTCGTTTCCTTTCTTCTCTCTCATCGACGCAACTTTCTTAGGATTTTAGCGATCTGGGGGAGGGGTCAAAGCTCCTCTATGTCGCCTACCCTCCTTTGCTGTAAATATAACACCGTTTTCTGCCTCGTGTCCCATATCCAACGCTTCCCAATATGTTTATGACTCTGGAAGAAGATTAGGTGTCAGAGAGTGCGTTCCGGGGTGGTTTTGGCATAAGTCTGGTGGAGATTGTAGTGTGAAGCCGAAACGAAGGTTTGGGCTAAAGATACAAATTTAAGAGGTCGAATTTTGTCCAAGATCTGATAGTATAACTTTAGATCTGGAATATACCTGGAGGTTTTGCGATGTTCGAAGGTTGTAGAGCTTCTCAAGTCAATATTTGAAGCTGATTCTCTCTTCTTAGCGTCCATTTGTCAACTCTCAATTTTTCATCGTTTATCTTCAATCAACTCAAATTTTTATTGTTTCTTTGTGTCTTTTCCTTATGTAGGAGGTTTAGGGATATTACAGTTGTTTAGAGGGTGTTTTGATGGTGTGTTTTGGGTTTGAAGTTGTCAATCTCGGGGTTGTGGTCGGGTTTATGGTTGTGGCTTTAGGTTGATGTTCTTTTTACCCGTTAAGACCTCTAATTTCAGTATATGGGGTTCATTTATGGTTATTTTTGGTCAGTCTTTGACCACGTCTATGGTTTATTATAGCAAGAGTTTTATTGGTAAGGCTTTGGTAACACAATTATTGTACCACTTTTCCTTTGAATTTTAGTATTTTTAAGTGTCTTTACACAATTTTCAATGATTAGGAGTAGTTTTCTTCTATTTGCGGTATTTCAAGTCATTTCACGTCAATAAATGCATTTTGAAGCATTATGGAGCTAAATTGATCAAAACTAGTTTCTGGACCGTTTCCGAACATCACAAGTATCATCAAAGATGAAAGCCCTACCCTCAATGGATTTTGATGAAATGAAGAAACAAGCTAGATACTTGAGTTAGTTTTCACATCATGGTGGTTTCACATCATTCAGAGTAGTGGATCAATAGCTACACCAATTTTACTGAAGACTGGTCCAGTTGTCTCAAGAATGATGAGTGCATAAAAAGACCAAAACAAGAGGAAGACAACTTGAATCTCGAGCCAGACATTCTCCATACTCAATTAACTCTATTCCAATCGTTACAAGGTCCATATTTCAACTCAAATCCCCTTTACATGAAGCCCAACATTTGAAGGCCTTAAGATCCGATTTTATACATTTTGAACTAAAGTGAAGATGTACTAGAAATAGTTGTTTTAGCTTTTATTTCGAGGGGGATTGTTTAGGTTTTATATCGAATAAGTGGCTAAGGAGGTAGGGACGACACCCATTGGGGGTCGTGCCATTTGTTAGCCTCCAAAGGACTCATAAGATCTCAATACATCCATCTTTCTTTCATCGTTCTATTTTCTATCCTTCTCCCTTTGATTTGATATAATCCTTGCTGTGATGATTGATTTCCTGTTTACATGTCTTTGATCAACTAGTTTTCATGTTAAATAGTAGATAACACGGACTCAATGAGTTTTCTTGAATATGATTACTAAATGACTAGGGTTTATCAGTAACATTATCATCTTTGCTTATGCTATAATGCTATTTGTTTGCTAGGCCAATTTTTGAATAGATCTTAGGTTAGTATGCATTCCAAAAGCTTAACATACTGCTGGAACTAGTATTTGATGAGCTTTTCTAAATAGGCGATGAAAGTGGATCGATTTAGAATCATGAACAATCAGCCTTATCCACAACAATGCATGTTTAACTTCCGCAAGGACCGTGTGAAAGTCGAGTCCCTTGGTTGATTAGGCTTAGAATCCTAAACCTCGAAAGTGGATAGGATTTACCTTTGTGGTTGTATTCTAGACGAACCATTATGCCCTTAGTCGAGTCTGTATTGTTGTTTGCTTACTTTAACTTTCTACTGTTTGATGCATATCATCTCCCTGATCTATCCTTTATAAAATTAGCACATAAAGTAGGTTCATTTGTATTTATAAAACCTTAAAAAATAAAGACCAACTAAACACCTGCATATTTTATTCTTAGCTTAGTCTTAAATCACATGAGTTCTAAGAGTGAATATCTACTCCTTGTGGATTTGATCCCTAAGTATTATTGCGAATGCTGTACACTTGTAGTTAGGTTTTAGTTGAGGTGAAACTTAACCCCACATCTTGCTTCAAGATCGAGGATCTTTGATGGCCCTCGATTGAAACTATATGGTTTGTCCATTCAATTTTTGCTATAACGTCTTGGAGCTTCTGCTCATTGCATTAGCCCTTTGCGTAGTCAATTTCCAAAATCGTCTTTGTCATTTGCTCGAATTATGAAGTACATGTGTACTTGTGGTTTCGTTTATTCGAATTAATATGATGTGATGTGTACAGCTTTCTTGTGGTTCCAAATTTAAACAATATAAGGAGTCAACTTTTTCAACTTAAATAAGTTTGACTGGGATTGCATGTTCGAGTGGAGAATCAATAAGAAATTTCAGCTGGGAATTATGTAGGATTGAACAACTTTGCCAACTCTTTCAACCCTTTCTTCAACAAGGTATGCTTCAAAATTAGTCCCCTAAAAGGTAAGCTCAATAAACATTGCATCATTAGCACAAAACTATTGTGATTTTTGACTCTTTTTATGCATTCTTCTTTGATAAGAATTTATTTCCTCCTCCTCAACTCAAAGAAATGACTTTGATGGGGTTCAGTCACCCAAAATAAATTTTTGCTGCAAACGAACAACGTTATAAGTAATACTTAGGGATCTTATCCATGGATACTAGTAGTGCACTAAGGACTTGTGGATTTTCGAATTAAGCTAGGAAGGAAGAGCAAAAGGCTCGAGGCTAGGGTGAGCTGGGGGGGGGGGCAACATACGTGAGTTTTTTGGCTTGGTTTTGTGTTTTTTGGAACACAAAGAACCTAATATAATATGCATATTCACAGGGATAAATCAGTGAAAAGAAGTATTAGACTAGTAGAGAAAATCGTAGAGAATAATGGCAAATAAGATGTATTTGGATTAGGGTTTAAAGCTTAAGTCTATAACATAATCACATATGTATACCTATTCAACTTTTGAGGCTCGGAGCACTATGCTTATACAACCAATAGACTCAATTTTCGCACGGATATCATAGAGTAAAACATGCATGAATTCAATTGAGATTGATTGTTCATGGATACACCTAGATACTATGCCTATGCCGACCAACTAATTAGATATGGGTTCAAGCAGTATGTCAAGATTTTTGAATGCATACTAACCTAAGATCAATTCATAAGCAAGATTTACAAGTGAATAACATTAGTTCTAAGCAAAGATGATAACTTTATTGATATAAAATAATAAATTTGAGATCCAATTCAAAATAGCTAATAAACTATTTGCTTCGTACAATCGAACATGCACATTGATTATATAATATCATGTAAACAAGAAATTAACAAGAATAACAACCACACATATAAATCAAAGGAGACAAGAATAGACGAAAATTGAATCAATTGATGATTAAGGTGATAAACAAGAGCTCGACTGAGCATATCTCTTCCTCCAAGGGCATGTAAAAACATCAAATTATCTCTAATATCTTTCAACTCTATGAAAGTAAAGGATACAACCAAGTTTAAAGAGTGTTTGTCCACTTTTGGTTATATTTGGTTAAAATTGGGGTTTTTGGGTTTCCAAATTATGGACTTTTGTAGAAGGGTTTTGATTCTTGATATTGGACATGAATATGGAAAAAAATCTAATTTGGTCATGTGAGTTTCATGTTCGAGACAAATCTGTCATCCTTGTCTTTTGGCCTTTTTGCATATATTTCATTTGCAAGCCAGCAGGGCCAGTATTTATTTAAATGGTTATAACTCTTGATGCACTTCTCCAAATAACATGAATCCACATCGGTATGAAAGCTAACCCAATTTTTTACTTGTTATACAAAATTCATCAAAATCCATTGACGACAAGACAAATGATACTTATGATGCTTAAAACTATCCAGAAACTAGTTTTGATCCAGTTAGTACTATATTGCAATCGAGCTTTTCTTTTACGAATTTGGGCTAGAAAGATTTTATTTTAGGTATAACTTTAGTTGTCGAATGGGTTTTTATTGACCAAGTTACATGCAAAATTATGTATCTAACAAATGGGTAAAATTTTTCGTATATTCATAAATCATATTTTTGTCCAATTTCCTTGGATTTTTAATCGGGAACATGTGAGACATTTTTCCACAAACACTAATCTAAAACACATATGTTAGATGATTTACTAATGAATTTAGTCAAGAATTGGGATGAAAAGATGAGAGAAGATATTATAGACGAAATCAACAAGGTATCTCGTCTCACACATTTTATTCTTTGTAGATCTGTTTGAATTCTTCAAGTGCCTAATCCTCAACTTTTTCCCTACATTGTTCTTTTTATATGAAAAGAGAAGTTAAGGAAATCAAGTTGGTGTGGGTTTATTGGAGTTGGTATTAACGCAACAACTTGCAACCATATAACAAAAAGAGTACAATGTACAACAAAATTACATGTGTAGTTTACTTTAAACCATTTTTTTCATTCATACATGATCATGATTAGAGTTTTGTTTTAGAGATTAAATTTTAGAAGGGCAACTCAAAAAGTATACAAACAAATGAATGGTTATATGGTTGAGGACCTAAAACTATAAATTATTAGAAATATAACCTCTACAATAACAAAAATATTTTCAATTCATAATATGTTGTTGTTCTAAACTAATTTGCTTCTTTTACATAAGTCTCAACATACCTTATATTCCTTACATCATCATGAGTACGTTGTCCAAAAAAACATTTGTTGATATAAAAAATACTAGTTTCCTCTTTTAATTTATGTCCATGTATTTAAAACTAGTCTTTTTATAAGAAGATATCTCATAAGACTAATTAATTGGGGGAATTCATAACACAAAAACATTAAAACTCTCTCTGTCTAATTTACAGAGGCTAGGGTTATCGTTTCTTGCAGTCTTTGCTGTCAATGTTGGCCCTCGACCCCTCGACGGTGCCTTCCTCGTCTTCCTTCTGAACTTTCCTTTTTTTGTTTTATTTCTTTCTCTTGAAGTTTTTCCACTAGTCTCATCTATTTTCTTTTATAGTTTTGTAATGTTGAGTTTTTTTGATTCCGATGTGGCCTTCTCGCCAGAATTTTCTACATTTGTGGTCCTTCTGGATGATAACTTATCTTCCTTCAGAGAATATATTTGTTCTTTTTTGGAATCGGACCGAAACGACTCTAAAGGATTCAGCAGTCTTTGCTCGTTTAAATCCTCTGAGGTGATGATCAACTATTGACAGAGTTCTCATGATCCTATTTGATCTATCCTCTTTTGTAGAGTTCAGAGGTTGGACCATTTGGATAAATAAAACTTTTTGTTATTCCATTTTACATTGACGAAGAAGACATCAGACTTGCCGTGAATATACTTCCATAACTGACAATGACACTGTGATACTTGTTCTGAACTGACCAACGTTTGGTGAAAGGGTTGATCATCTTTATTGATAGATTCCCAATATCTGTGAAATGGAGCAGACCCTTTGGCTTCATTATGTTGGTGTTACCCATTAGTTCTCGTAGTGTTGTTGCTGCAGATTCGCCATTCAAATTTTTTACCGAACAACCACGTTTTGACTATATCAAATACAAGCTTTGTGTTTACCCGATCTCAATTAATAGTTTATCAAAACTTGAAATAATGAATCCCTTAAATTTATCCTATCTAGAAAAGTTTATACCAATTTTCTATAGTCCAGACAGAAAGAGATCGTTTCCACTTTCATCCTTTTATGTGGAGAAAGTATTTTCATTAACTTTCCCCTTTTCTGAGAAGTGCAATATGTCTATGACCTGAATCAATATGACTCCATGAACATCGACTTTTACGGGACAAGAAGAAGCATCAGAAAAAATTTCAAACACAATTTAGAAATACGAATTGTTTATCACAGTTATCGACGAATTCAAAAATCTAGCATTTTGACATTGTCATCAATGTTCTATCGACGCATCCAAAAATCTACATTCTCACGGCTTTTAGTTGGAATCCGTAAGTGTTATTGTACTAACAATCGGGTTTTCAAAACTTTGGGATTATCTTTGCCGATATGAAGTTTAAAGGGGGGAGGGAATTACTGGTAGATGGATTTTAAAAGAATGTTGAAATTTTTAGATTCTATTGTTATTGATTTATGGATTAAAACATTCTTCATAAAATTTATTGTTATTGGTTTCGTGATTTAAAATATCTATTCAAAATCTTTTTTATTCAAAAATTTTGGTTTTCATTTATTCTATAATCTAACTAATAAAAAGGACTTATGCAAGCAATTTCAGCCTACCCACGCCAACTTTATGCCAAAGCTTCTCCTTCCACCACATCAGATCTTTATAAGCATTTCAAAGACATATTATAATTTACGGACATAGATGTTCATTTCATGGATCAAATAATGCCTCTTAAAAATCTATACAGGCCCACAGAAAACTAAATAGACCAACGCTTCTTCTCCACCATTTCATCTTACTTTGCTAAAATAATTAATCATTGCACCACTCTATAACTTCGTCTTATTAACACCTAAACGCTTTTGATAACGACTCCTTACCTCCCCACTGACAAAAACCTAGATTATTATCTTCGAATATCCAAAGATATTCGATCAAAATTTTGAGCAACATCATCCATGGATGCACGTAGCGGAGCTCATGGCTCTTTAAAATGTGTCGCATAGGTTTTTCACACCACATCGTCAAAGCTAATCTGGTTTGCCATAGGCAAGGTCGTCGACTCTTCTTTATAATTAACTTATTTTTCGAATCTTACTATCACCATCATGATCACCATTCTATATATTGACCCATGGCGCTGCTCATGTGCCTGAATGTAGTGCTTCCCATAGACACCTAGCCCATGCAAGAGTCTCCACGTGATCCATTAAAACCATGTAAATTCTCTTAGCACAGAACGATCACTGAATAATGGAGAGTTGTATGAGGATGTAGTTTCTCTGTTTGGATTCCATCGAAGCGATTGGGTGAAGTTATCGTCAAGCTTTCCTAATTGAGGTTTCTATTAGACTCTAGCATTTCAAAACCAGTTCTAAAACTTTGTTGATAGATGCGACTTTGCTTTGAGAAGCCCGGAATAAATATTTCTTTGTCTTTGATGACCACACAATGTTTCAATGATAACACTTAGCCCTTTACAAACGAGAGAAATTGTAAGTCTGTCTAAAAGGAACTTGAGAAGGTAACATATTTCATTGTTTGATTGCCTAATTAGTGATCCTGTTGGAGATTATATGTTCTTAAATTATTTCTCTCTCCTCATGGTAAGATATATTATAAGTAGCGAAATTCTGGATTTAAACTAAATAATTTTGAATTTTTGCTTGACGATGGTTTTTAGAAGAATGTTTAAATTTTTAGATTTCATTGTTATTGGTTTGTGGACAATAATATTCTTCATAAAATCTATTGTTATTGGTTTGATGAATTAAAATGTCTACTCAAAATATGTGTTATTCAAGAATTTTGGTTTTCATTGATTCTATAATCTAACTAATTAAAATGACTTATTTGAGCAATTCCAGCCTATCCACGTGAGCTTTATGTCAAAGCTTCTCCTTCCGCCATATCAGTCCTCTATCAACATTTTGAAGGCATATTATAATTTACGGGCATAGGTGTCCATTTTATGGATCAAACAACACCTCTTAAAAATCTATATAGCTCACCGAAAACTAAATAGCCCAACGCTCCTTCTCCACTGCTGCGTCTTTCTTTGCTAACATAAATCATCATTACACCACTCCACAACTTCGTCTTTAATAACACCTAAACGCTTTTTATAATGACTCCTTAGCTCTTCACTTATAAAACCTAGATTATCGTCTTCGAATATCCCAAGATATTCAATCAAAAATTTGAGCAACATCATCCATGGATCCACGTAGCGGGGCTATGGCTCCTTAAATTGCAGCACATAGGTTTTTCACATCAATTGGGTCATCACCAGAGACACATCCACATCCACATCGTCGAAGCCAATCCGCTCAACCATAGGCAAGGTCGTCGTCTCTTATTTCTACTTAACTTATTTTTTGAATCTTTCTTTCATTGTCACGATCACCATTCTATATATTGATCCATGGCGCTGATCATGTGCCTAAATGTAGTGCCTCAGGTCGACACCTAGGCCATGTGAATATAATTGATTGTATTGATTTAGAGAGCATAAGGGGATTAATATATACTTGTGAGAGTCCTACAATCTAGGAGAATCATTGATAACTATAGATCTTTATACAAAAGATATTCATAATATACTCTAACTGCCAATACGCCCCCTCAAGATGGACGAAGGGACGAGAGTCCAATCTTGGTAAGCATAGGAAGAAACTTAGCTCGTGGTAACGGCTTTGTTAACGCATCGACAAGCTGATCAGCAGAGGCGACGTGAATGACCCGAAGTAAGCCTGCTTGAAGCAAGTCCCGAATGACATGATAATCAACAGCAACATGCTTCATTCGTGTGTGGAAAACTAGATTGGCGCATAGATAAGTGGCTCCAATATTGTCACAATAGATAGTGGGAGGTTTAGGCACATCAAAACCGAGTACACCAAGTAGAGAAACTACCCATTCAACCTCCGAAGCTGTGTCGGAGACAGACTTATACTCTGCTTCGGTCGAAGAACGAGCAACTCTCTGCTGTTTATTGGATGACCAAGCAACCAAATGATCACCAACATACACCAAATACGCACCAGTGGAAGCATAATTATCCCAATCACCTGCCCAATCGGCATCCGAATAGGCTCGTATAGTCATATTGATGTTAGCGGAAAAGAAAAGGCCATGTGTTTTAGTACCACACAGGTATCTAGCAACTCTCTTAGCCGCAAGCCAGTGAACCTCCCTCGGCTCATGCATATATTGAGAAAGCTTGTTGACTGCATATGCAATATCAGGACGAGTGATAAGCAAGTACTGAAGACTGCCAATGACAGAGCGATATTATGTTGGATCCGACAACAAGGAACCATATTGAGTCGTAAGAGGAGGATCCTCAATCATAGGCGTGGAAACTGGTTTGGCCGTCACCATGTTCATCCTATGAAGTAAATCATTGATATATTTGGTCTGAGTAAGAGTAATTCCAGCGGCAGTTCTTGTTACTTCAATGCCAAGAAAGTAACTAAGCTCTCCCATGTCCTTGAGTGAAAACCGATTAGATAACAACTCAATAAAGAGAAGTATGTGCTCTTCTGAATTCCTTGTCACCACTATGTCGTCAACATAGACGAAGACGAACAAGACAATACCAGAGACATGAAGCGTAAAGAGAGATGTGTCCGCCACAGAATTTTGAAAACCACATTCCAAAAAAAAGGTGCGAAGCGCAGTGTACCAGGCCCGTGGTGCCTGTTTCAGACCATAAATTGCTTTGGTCAACTTACAAACATGGTTCGGCTTGTCTTGATCAATGAAACCTGGTAGCTGCTCCATGTAAACATCTTCATCAAGATAACCCTGCAGAAAAGCATTGTTAACGTCTAATTGACGCAGAAGCCATCCTCTAGCCGCCGCCTGACCAAGAACAAGTCTGATGGTCAGATGTTTGACCACATGGCTAAATGTATCAAAGTAATCAACTCCTGGTCGTTGGTTGTACCCTTTTGCAACGAGACGAGACTTATAACGCTCCACCGTGCCATCTGGATTACGCTTGATACGATACACCCACCGACAACCAACAAGGTTATACGATGGATCAAAAGGAACCAGCTTCCAGGTACCAAACTGAACTTGCGAGTTAATTTCAGCTCCCATAGAATTACGCCATCTCTCATCCTTCATGGATTGAATATATGTCCGCGGTTCTGTATCATCATCACGAGCAGTGACAATACTCAAAGCATAACGAGGATTAGGTTTAGTAATTTGATTTTTAGA
This sequence comes from Anastatica hierochuntica, assembly GCA_900406275.1. Lineage (NCBI taxonomy): Eukaryota > Viridiplantae > Streptophyta > Magnoliopsida > Brassicales > Brassicaceae > Anastatica > Anastatica hierochuntica. The sequence continues at coordinate 20,079 of OVAN01000513.1, forward strand.
CCTGGTAATCATGGGATGAGTATTTACCGCATCGAGAAGAGACGGAGACACATACGGCACAATAGCTGTGGATATATCTTCAGACCGAGATGGAGAAGACAACGAGAGCTGCTCAGAAACTTGTGCTCGAGATGGTGACAAAACTGGAACAGAGTCACGATCGGGAGACACAGGAGCCAATGAAGGAGATGTAGTCGCAGAGGACGATGAAGTAGATGGAGACAGCAGCGGATCAGCCATGGCCAGCGGTGAGACAACCTGACCAGAGGACACGTCACCCGATCCAGGAGGGAGTGTGGATGGAAGGAGACTGATCGAAGGAGACAAATCAGAGGTAAAAAGAACAGAGTCTGCAGCTGAGGGAACAGTAACAGAGTGTGGTGAATGATTAGCAAAAGGAAAGTGACTCTCAAATAATTCAACATGCCGAGAGGAATAAAGTCTCTTTTTAGCTAGATCATAACAAAGGTAAGCACTTTGGCTTGGTGAATAGCCCATGAAAACACATGGAGCTGATCGAGAATCAAGCTTGTGAGAAGAGTATGGCCTAAGCCATGGATAACAAAGAAAGCCAAAAACCTTTAGTTTTGAGTAGTTTGATGTTTCCTCAAAAAGAACTTCAAAAGGAGCTTAAAAATTCAATGGTGAGCTAGGAAGTCGATTGATGAGATACACAGATGTAGAGAAAGCAAAAAACCAATACTCCAAAGGCATATGAGCATGAGATAAGAGAGCCAAACCAGTTTCAACAATGTATCTGTGTTTGCGCTCCGAAATTCCATTATGCTCAGGAGTATGCGAAGGCGAGGTGAAATGAGAAATACCACACGTAGAAAGAAATGATTTCATGGCCAGAAACTCGCCTCCATTATCCGAATAGAATGTAATAATACGAGCCTGAAAACAATTCTCAACAAGTTCTTTAAAGCATTTAAAGGTTTCAAAGACTTGCGACTTTCGTTTAAGAGGATATAACCACGTGTGCCTAGTAAAATGATCAACAAAAACCACGTAATATTTGTACCCATCGAAAGAAATAATCGGAGAAGTCCAAACATCAGAATAAATAATTTCTAAAGGTTTAGAAGACTTTAATGTATTTTTACCAAAAGAATGCTTATGGCTTTTATTAATAGAGCAGGAATTGCATAATAAAGAACCATCAAGTTTATCAGAAAATGGCAAAGAACATTTAGAAAGCACACGAGATAAAATATCAAAGGCAGGATGACCAAGGCGAGAATGCCATTCGATCATAGAAGTTTTTATTGTTGAAAGCACTTGAAACTTATTTGAAGGAGAAACAGAATCCAGCCACTCATACATCCCATCTTTAGTTTGACCGGTTTTGAGAAGTGCCCCCGTGATTAAATCCTTCACCTGAAAAGACCAAGGATCAAAAGTTATAGACACACCGTTATCAGCACAGGTTTGTCGCACAAACATCAAGTTCTTTGCAATTTGAGGAACATGAAGAACATTTTGTAAGACAATAGATCGAGATGGTAAAGAGAGTGATGTTGAACCCGTATGTGTAATGGTGTGCCCGGATCCATCACCGAGAATCACAGCCTCATTGCCATGATAAGGAGACGACACTTGCTGGTTACTGAGATCGGAGGTGACGTGATGTGAAGCTCCAGAATCAAGTAACCATGAGGGTGTGTCTCCCGAGTATGAACCCGAAGGCAACAAGGCCGAGTGATGAGCCTGTGGTTGCCACGGAACTCGCGGCTGTTGAGGATCAATGGAAACAATACGAAACTGGAAGCAACGTTGAGCACTGTGTCCTTGAACTCCAAACGCTTGACACTTCCCCAAGTAAGGTCGTGAAGCACGTTGACCCTGATTTTGTGTATATTGATATTGCTGAGGTCGAGAAACCAGTGCGTATGGCTGTCGAAACACACTGTTAGATGGGCGAAAATTGGATTTAGGTTTATGTGTTACCGCATTCGCCGTGATCGGAACAGAGACAGAGGGTTGAGCTACGAGCAGAGCTGCTTTTCTGTTCACTAGTTTGTCGCGAAGTTCATCAAGAGAGGGTGGAGAGTCACGACCATTGATCTGCTCCACACGTCCCTGATAATCATCACTCAAACCAGCAAGCACATACTCGACAACATCCTCATGATCCAGCGGTTTTCCGAGAAGAGCCAAGTGATCTGCTTTGGCTTTGACAGACTGAAAGTATTCATCAATGGACCGATCTCCTTAGACGTTCTTTCTTAGTTGCTCCCTGATTTGTAGCATATGACCACGTGAAGGCCTACCATATGTGGATCGAAGGATGAGCCATGCTTCAAGAGCTGTGTTGGCTGTGGAGATAACAGGCTGCAGAGAAAGAGAAACAAAGCCGAGTATCGCGGCAAAAACAAGCTTGTCTTGCCTGCACCAGGCTGTGTATTTCAGATTTGGAGTGGTGAGGTTGTTTACCTGAGTAGTAGGCGGAGGGATCTCAACATCTTCTGTGATAAATTGCTTGAAATTATGTCCTTCGAGAAACAAAGTAACCTGAAGGCTCCAGGTTATGTAATTGGTCGTGGTGAGTCTTGTAATCGAGCTCATGTTGATGGAATAGATTGGATATTGAGATTCATCAGGAGTGACGTTGATTGGCGTGGGAAGAGATGTTCCAGAGGTTGGTGATGATTCCATCGTAGAAGGATTTGGGTATTTTTTTTTGTGTGTTTAGGAATCGAGAGGCTCTGATACCATGTGAAAATATAATTGACTGTATTGATTTAGAGAGCATAAGGGGATTACATATATACTTGTGAGAGTCCTACAATCTAGGAGAATCATAGATAACTATAGATCTTTATACAAGAGATATTCATAATATACTCTAACTGCCAATAGGCCATGACAAGAGTCTTCACACGTGCCATTAAAAGCATGTGAATTTGCTCAATACAGAACAACCACTGAGTAATGGAGAGTTTTCTGAGGATGTAGTTTCTCTGTTTGGATTCCAACGAAGCAATTTTGTGAATTTATCGTCAAGCCTTTCTAATGAAGGATTCCATTAGACTCTAGCATTTCAAAGCCAGCTCTACAATTTGGTTGATAGCTGCGACTTTGCCTTGAGAAGCTCGAAATAATTATTTCTTTGTGTCTTATGACCACACAATGTCTCAATGATAGTTAAAAGGAAAACTTGAGCAGTTTGAAGAAAAATGTTGCGCATTTGAGAGAGAAAGCAAGGAAAGTCTAACCAAATCAGAAAATGCTAAAGCAAAAGCCATTGAACTTCAAGAAATCCCGAAAGGTATATATATAGATTCAACCGGTTCATGTCTTTGTTTTAATAAGCCATTGGTTACAAACATTATTTGGTGAATTCGCAAATTACATACAAACCTGCAAAACCTTGAATCAGAAAACCATGTCTTGCGCCAACAAGCTTTGGCGGCTGCAACAACCGTGAGAGACTCTCTAGATTTGAATAGGTATGTCATGTGAGATTTGCAGTGCTCTCTCACGCATACCTCTGTGGATTTGAGGATGATTTAAAATTTTATCTCTTCTTATAACATACCTGAAACAACCTCTTATTAGTTTGAAGGATAAAGTTGCGATTCTAGAATCCAAAAATGAGTCTCTTTGAAGACAGAACACCTGCTATAGAAAAGAAAATGCCTCCTGCATCTGCAAACATGCAAAACTTCTATCGGTGTTTGCTTATTTTAATCGACAAAACATGTATAACATTTTATTAATATAAAATAATTGTACATATCTTGAAAATGGACATCAAATAGAAGAGATATATGCAACCAAAGTACAATATCTCAGTTAGTCCTGTTAAAAAATCGTACTCTAGCATTCCTCATCCTTTGTTATTTGTTTAAGGAGCCAGAGGATCTAATCATTGTGCTAACAAAACAAAGATGTCTAACATATAGGCAACATGAGAGTCATGATGTGCTAGTTATATGCCTCATGATGAGAGAAGGTTTGATAATGGAAGATGTTTAGCAGCTTGGATAGTTTACAAGTCATTACTTCAATGGAGATCATTTGAAGCAGAGGAAACAAATATATTTGATAGAATTTTTCGTACAATTCGATCGTCTATCGAGGTAAATAAATTAAATAAAAATGTCTATAAAAGCAATGAAATTCACAAACCTTAATATTCAAAGTTATACTAATATGGTTTCGGAAAAGCCAAGATAAAACAAGAGAACTAACTTATTGGCTCACAACAAGTGCCACTCTCTTATATCTTCTACGATCTACACTAATGTTCGGCAATATGAATAATGCGGCTTCAAGATGTAACAAATCACCTCATACTACACTATTTGGGCGATTAGTACAAGTATGCTCAGTAAAAACGAGAACCTATTATCGATTAACCGCGCTTTTTAAGAGGCTTACTAATAGTTGGTAACAACAGTGTAGGGGTGAAATAATCTTCAATGAGCTTGGAAACATTAAATGGTTATAGTAGATGGTTGGAATATCGAATGAGAAGCAGACTGTTGAAGCTAAATACCCAGGTTTACTATTCAAAGCAATACTTAGCCACATACGTGGAGTAAACATATGGAATGATATGAGATAACTTCAAGAAAGAGATAAACTCATTACTAAATCTTTATATCTATGTCAGTTACATCAACAAAAAAATAAGTAATAATATAACATTTTTGCATAGTGATACGTTTAATCAATGGGACCCTTAAAAATCACAAATAAGCCTCAAAAAGTTGAAAAAGTACATACTACTTCTTCCATCATATCATTAAGTTTGATTTCAACTACTTTAATTATTTTCAAAAACATTGCTCTGTTTCAGTGATTGTAATCATAAATTAAAAGCTAATTCTTCATAGTACGTGGTTTCATGTAGATAGGCATTTCAAGTGAGCTTTTGATGAAGATTTGAGATGGGATTCTACAAAGGTGAGTACACATACCAACAATATTTGTATGGTTAAGAAATTTGCAAAAGATTAAGGAACACATAAAAGACATGAATAGATTACAAATTTCAATAGTAAAATGAGTATTGGTTTTGTGGTGGTTGTTGTAATTTAATGATTTAAATTATTTTCTGTCTCAAGTTATGGGACCAAATAGAGAGAATAACACCGGAACGAATAGAGAGAATAACACTTAACCTGCACTTCTTTATGAAGACAAGACTCTTCTCTTTTGTTCCACTCCCTCAGTCTTCCTCATCTTGGCAATAAAACGTTCTGGAATCAAAAGCCGTAAAAATATTTAATATCAATTTAGAAAACAAAGGTGAAAAAAATAAATCCTACCTCTGAAGGTCTAACAAGCCAAGTAAACAATATAGTAGTGAATAGTGCAAAGAGCTCTCTTTAAAGTTTTGAAGGTGGTAAAAGCATTTTGATATGAAATTAGGAACAAATGTGAGCTTAATATTTTCAAAGTTTCATGTTGCTTTATCTGATAATCCATAAGAACATACAAAAGACAGTAACACTGCTGGAAAAGCTTTGTCCAAAGTGATAAAAACAAGCTCATATTGTTGATTGGTGTCTAAGTTACTTCCACACGTGGCACTCTCCGAAAATTTAGTAAACAGCTAATGTGGCTATATCCAAATGTCTCTATTATCTCCTTTCATATAGGAAGATAACAAACTTAAAACTTTCAAAGCTTTGGAAATTAAACTTGAAAGTTTGTCCTTATGAATATCAACTTTGGTTTGTAATTTGACTACATAACTTGGATATAATTTTTTATGAAAAAACTAGAGTAAACCAAAAAAAGACATAAATAACTAGAATAACATCAGAAAAGATTAGAGTTATTTGAGTTCTTTTAATGCCCATAATACCCTTACAACAACTTGTTAAAAAACAATATTACTGAATGTCATTAATGAAATTTGCTGAAAAGTGCAAAAAATATGGGAAACAAATCTGTAGTGACTTTAGCTTCTCCAAAATTTATAAATATGTATAAAGATTTTTTTTCTGGAACCTCCGATTTTTTTCCCGAGCTACAAATTTATATACATATATAAAGCCATAGATTTATTAATCCGTCACATATTTGTGTTTTTCACAGATTTTTTGTTTTCTATAAATTTTTTGTGCAATTACTGCAAATTTTTCAAAACACCATAGATTTTCTGTAACATATTTTTTTCGATCGAAAAAATTTGAAAACACGACACTACAGATTTTGTATTGTCTTAAAAAGTATGTAATTTGGCTACAAACGTTTTTGGAAAAACTATACACTTTTTTGAAGAAGTTAATTACTATACTAATATCAAGTGGCTCCAGATTTCTTTCATGTTGCTACAAAGTTTTTCTCGTCAATTGTGTAATAAATTACTGAATTTAACAACAGTTAAAATAAATTTGTAACAGCTTCAAATAAAAATTTATTTATTAATTTTAGTTTTTTTTTATGTTTTATCATATTTTATATTTATCATTCTTTTATAGTGATATTTAACTTTATTAATACTTTCATTAAAAATCTATGTTTACTCTTTATGATTTATTTAAATTAAAAAATTATATAAAAATTTATTTTCTTTTAGTTACTCTAAAAATTTAGCAATAATTTATTTGATTTTAACTAGTTCTTTGTTAATTTGAGAAATATTTTTAATATTTTCATAAAATTTTAATACTTTAATTAATATTTCTTATTTGTATTAATCTTAATATATCTTATTATATTCAGTCTATTTTAACTATTTATTATATGATTTTTTATTTTATTACAAATTTTTATTTTTAATTTAATTATTCGTTTTTATTAGTTTTTAAAAAATTTGATTTTTATTTAAAATTTTTTATTTTTATTTTATATAAAAAATTTTATTTTTAATTTTATAATATTTACTTTTTAATTTTTATTTATTATTTTTTATGTACATTTTATAAATTGTTTATAAAAAGTAATTAAAAAAATTTACATTGTATTATAAAATGTTTTTCTTTTTACTTTTAATTTTCGTTTTTAGTAGTTAGAAACAAATTTTAATTTTAGTATTAAAAATTTAAGTTTTAATTTAAAAATTTTGAATGTTCATTTATATAATTATTTTATTTTAAATTTACTTTTAAAATTTTTTATTATATAGTTTTTTTATTATTTTATAAATTTTTAGTTTTTAATTTATAATTTTTTTACTTTTTTGTTTCAGATTTTTAAATTTTTGTTTTTTTAAATTAGTGTGAAAAATAAAACATGAAGAGTTTAGTGGTAAATTATCAAAAGATTAGAGTTAGTTTAGTAAGGGGTTGTTTTTTTTTTTGTTATCTATCCTAGTGGCAAGTAGTTCCTCTCACGAGAGGTAGGTGCAGGGTTCGAACCCCAGTTCCGCGAGATGGCAGCAGAGGTGGTGTAACGACTGGTCCACTTGCTCCTCTCAGTAAAGGGTTATTATTCTAGTAATTTTTAAGTTTTTAGAGTTATTCTAGGTAATTTTCTCTTTTTTTATTAGGTAATCATAAAAAAATAAAGTTCAATCGGCGTTGTGTACAAAATCATGTTTTATTAATGTGTTTGTAATAAATTTAATTTTAAAATTTTAAAAAGTATTGCAAAATTTAAATTTGTAAATGTATAGTAATCTTTAAAAATTCTCAATGTTGAGTAAAGTGCTTAACCCGTAGTGAACTAAATCGTATGACCTTTTTACCATAATATTAATCTTAATTAACTGATTGTAGACTGAATAATATTTTCTTTTCGAAAATGATTTTCAATTATGACAGTACAATATAGAAAATTAAAATTACAGTAATAATATGGCTGCAATTATCATCACCTCAATTTGAAAGCAGAGCCCACAAAATTATAGAAAAATGAATATCATTAAAATTAATATACATCTATATATATATATAGATACATATAAACTCTCTGTTGGCCAAGCTCACTTACCTGGGTTCGAACCCGGAGTGATGCCCTTTTTAGGGAACTACTAAGCCACTAGGCTGATGACAAAAAAAATACATATAAACTCTCAAGGCAAAAAATACAAAATAATTAAAAATGAAAAATGATAATTCAAATTCAAACGTGTGCAAAGTTTTGATTAAATAAAATCAACATTATATAATACTAATAGTAGAAATCTACACAAAATAACAAATCCATGCTATTTTTGACATTGATTTTAGTTTTAAACTTAAGTTATAAATGGATAAAAATGTGAGTTTTTCCTCAATATTCAAGTAAATTTTCTAAAAAAAAGAACCTTGACTTTCTTCTTTCTCCTAAAATTGTGTAGGCTTTAGAATTTATTTAGTTTGGATCATGTATAAGTGGTGGAAAATGAAAATGTTGTTATCTATATATAAATTATTAAAATAAAATATTTTCCAAAGTATAATAATATTTATATGTGAATAATTATTTAACAAGTATATTATATTTTAAAGGTATACTTTAATAAATATAAATTTTAAGAATTTATATAATTAGCTTCTTAGTAGACAACACAATTATTTTTCAAAATTTTAAAAATAAAAATTAGTTTTCAAACTTTATAAAGTTTAAAGATTGTTAAGCTAATTATCTTTATTTAATCATACATGCGTACTACATAAAATAAATGACAATGTAGAAATATTTTAGAAAATTATTTTAAAAATCTTAATCTAACTAATTAAAAAGAATAAATAGAATCCTCTCAGGTTGTCCACATCAGTTTGTTGAGAAGCTTTATGCGATTGGATAATTAAAATAAAATAATTAATAAAATATGGATACAAGTTAGAATACAATAGCATCTATCTTATTAAAAAAGAAGTACCATTTTGAAAATACCTTTTATGTCATATCTTATTTACATATTATACCATAGAAATTTAGGTTTCATTAAAGGTAAAGATGCCAAATCAATTATAATTAACTAATTAAAAATTAAAAAATCATAACATATTTTCATATATTTTATTTGAATTATAATTATTAATATTTTATTTTTAATTACAACAAAATCTCATAAAATCTTTTTATTTTACATTTTAGAACTTTAAATATGTAAACATTCTTAAAATATAACTATAGCTAATGTTTTGATAAATTTTAAATTTAAAACAAAAATAAGAAAATTCTTATCATATATTATATAATTAAATTATTAAATTGAAAGATAAATGTAATTAAATAATTTAATACACTAGTTATTTTATAGTTTATGTGTACAAAATAATGAAAATTTTTTTGATCAAAACAATAACACAAACATATGTTTTCAAATAAACTTATTTTAAAATTAAATATTATAAGAGAAAATATTTTAATTAGTTTTAATATTACTCATAAAAAGTGTAAAACATAGTATATTCTAACATACGACACATGTATACTTAAAAAAAATAAAAAAATAGATTCCCACCTCTGGGCTTAGATGGATCTGTAAAGACAAAGATAACAAGGTAATCCTTATGGGGGTAAAATGCCAGTGACGAAGTCTTTCACCACTCCATTCAGAGATGGAGGCTTTATATTGGGCGATGTCAGAACTGCATGCACGCGGAATTAATTGTCAGACATTTCAGACGGACTGCGCAACACTCCTTAACATCATTCAAGATCCTGACGGGTGGCCAACTTTTTATACGCTCATCCAGGAACACCAGATGCTTCAAAATCATTATCCAGGTTTCATGCAGACTCTCATCCCGCGTGTGATGAATACACAAGCAGATAGCCTGGCGCGAAGATCCCGTATTTTCTTTAGTGATTATATTTTTGTACACTCTTCTTTTCCGAGGTGGTTACCCGACTCGGGTGACAACTTCTAATTAATGTGTGGTTGGAAAAAAAAAATTCATATACGAAATCAATAGTCCGTTTTGCACAAATTTATCAAATGACAAATAACTTATCTAATATATCAAATATATTATTTCGGTATTCAAAACCGATATGAGCACCTGACATAACTTACTAACTAGATTTTAACCCGCACATCCGTGTAGGGATTTTTTTTTCATAAATGTATTTTAATTAATAAAATACTTCTATTTAATATCGTATAGACTGGTGAAAAAAGATATATAATATAGACCATAATTATGAAATTTATTTTAGTTTCGAATTTTTAATTTTTATAATAAAGTTTAATTAACATTATTTTATAATAATATTATATTATTGATTACGAAATTAAGCAATGCATTGTTTAATAAAAATATTTAACATTTTTAGTACGATTTTGTTAGATTTTCTCAACATATTTTGCAATAACTAAAATTAAAATTCAAAATTATAGTTAAAATTTATTTATTATTAATATCCTTATTAGTTACTAAGATTTTCGAGAAATATTATATACAATTGATTAATATAAATAATCAAAATATGTCATATGTAGTTAATTAAATAGTACTACTATGACTGGCCAAGAGTAAAAAATAGTGACTCTATTTTAATAGAATATATTATTTTGTATACTATTTTTATATATAGTTATTATTTTCAAATTTTTTATTTGGCAAATTTCCATTTGTGATAAAATTAGATTAAAATCAATTAAAAATACTAAGTATTTAACAAACATAATTGTTTTTCTTTTATATTGTTTAAGTTTTATCATAAAATATTATTTGTTTATGTGAATAATTTTTTTTGTATATTATTACTTTTTTGAGAATTTGTTATTTGAAAAATGTTTATATAAAATGAGATTAGCTTTTTACCTCTTATTTTCTCAAAAATCAAATTATTACTCCAAGACTGAATCCGAAAAAACATGTGAAAAACCCGAACGAGTTTCATACTCAAGTATTTCTGGTTTTAGGTTTTATCCGAGTCGAATTCGAAACTCGAAATAGTGCATGGGTGCCCCTAACTTTTGCATACATATACATACATCCTTACTCTTATACCCTTATATGCATATACTTGTCTTGTTTAATCTGAAAATCCTGACTCCGAGTTCAAAAAACCCGGAAATTCAAAAAAATTTAAACTGAACACAAATCCAAAAAACCCGAAATATCCAAAAAATTGGAGAAACCTAAAAAAACTCATACCCGAACCCGAAAAACCCGAAAATGCTCGATTTCGAAAAAAATATCGGATCTATCCGAGTTTTAGAAATTTTATAAAATCCGACCCGTCCGAAAAAATCTGATCCAAACTTTACAAAAACATGAATCCTATAGGACCGGAGTTCGAGATCTGAACCCGATCTGAACATGAACGGGATCCCAAAAGCCTTGCTCTAACTTACACATTTGCATTTATACAAAATAATATAATTTTCATATATACTATAGTATAAATATATCAAAACCGTTTTATTATAAAATCAATATTATATGATTGAATCTATAGTTTTGTATTGAATATTATTATAGATTTATCAATACATATATGTTAACACATTAGCTATATAAATATTGATACATGTATAATATATAAACTAATTAAAAATAATAACATAATTCTATATAATTTAATTGTACATAGGATTAGAAGATATAACATGGGATTATCAATATTTATATTGTATTCTTAACTAAATAATAATGAACTAGAGTTTTGACCCGCGCAACCGCGCGAGTTTTTTAAAATAATTTTAGATATTATTAATCATGTTTAGATTTTTTAAGTATCAGGTTTATAATTTTCGGTTATTTCGAGTTTAAGATTAGGGTTCAGATTCAAAATTTTTAGAATTTTCAGTTATATCGAATTCTGGGTTCGATTTAGATTTGAGATTTTCGAACTTTCAGATTTCCTCGGATACTCGTATGCGTTCAGTTCGGATAATATCCAATACCTGAAATATCGTGAAACAAAACCCGTTAGAGTATTTATAAAAATTATTAGATGACTAAACTTAAATTTGTACAGTTTATATAAATTATTTATAAAATTTCTATAGATTTTTCTAAATTTTATCACTTTATAATTTTTTTGAATTTTTGTAACAAATTTTATTTAGAAAATAATAATATTTATAATTTCTTTATTTTAAAAGTTATGGATTTATTTTAAATTTGAAAAAAAATTATATATAAATTTGCTGAAATTGATGATTTTAAATTGTGTTGATTTACAATTTTGATAGTGATTAAGTGAAAAGAATATTATAATATTCTAATATGTTTGTTGAAATATGTAAATGAGTAATTAGACTTATTTTAATTTATTAGATGCATTTAATAAAATTTCTATAATATGTTCATTTTAAAAAATCACACATCAAAAGGTTTATGTCTTCCCTTTTAATAAGATAGATGTTATAATTATTCTAATGACTTGTGAATAGGTTCAAATTTAAATGACAATTTTTTAAGTAGATAAAAGTTAGGATTCTGTTTTAATATAATAGATAATTAAAATATGATCAATCGTAAAATGAATATAAGAAAATTAAAATAATACTCAGGCGGTCAGACGAGTTAAATTGTAGTAAGTCATTAAATTTGCTTAGATGGAGTGAACGCCCTTAGAGCATCTTTAATGAGGTATCTATTGGGTATCTTATTAATTTTTATAATTTAAAATTAGGGATGGACCCCAAAATATTTTAAGAAACTTTGCTTGAAGTTCTAAAATAAGATACGTTTCTTGGAGTGTTTTTGCACTGTTCGCGGGCCCCACCGCCACGTGGCGGCCCGCGATTGGTGCTCTTTTTTTTATTTTTTTTTTCTTTAATCGAACAAAAAAAAAAAAAAAATAAAATTTCACTTTTAAGAAACGTTTCTTCATTAAAGATGCTCTTACTTTTCGCGACCATCTCCTCTCTTTACTTTATTGACCTAATGGGGACTGACCAGATATAAAATGTTATGTCTTGATGTTGCCAAAAGAGTGAAATCCGATGGTTAAGAGAACATGCTAGTCAAATGCACCTGATCCTAAGAGAGGTATATTACGTACCTGCCAGGATGTGAGATCATCCTTATCATAATACAAACGGTCATATCCTCAAAATGAAGACTTGCCCTTCGTTGTCCTCCAAGCGTCATTATAGGATAAATTCAAGATTATATTTGTGGTCTTATCTCTGCATGTAAATGTCTATATAAAGTCTACTTTTTTTTGAAAGCTGAGAAGCCATTGATATCAACAACCCAAAGAACGAGAATTTCAATGTCTTACTCACTCAGTTTGTTAGTCATGTTCCAACTTCAAGTAAGATAGTCCGAGACAGTAAGTCTGGTTGCTAGCCCGGCGTCGCCAGCATCAACATCTTCGTTTCATCAATGGCAACGAGAACTAAGGTTAGAAATCTGTTAAGATTTGAGTAGTAAACTAAGAGATCTTAACCATATATTATTGATAAACTGCCGATTACAAGATAGATCCTGAAGATAGAACCTCAGCCTCTAAGCTTCACTCCCAGATTTGAGATCTCACTATCAACAATCGTTGATCCACCACAACAGACAAACAACATGAAAAACAATAAAGGATCTCATACAACTTATATAGTAAAAACTCTCATTTCTCTCGTTTCTGCGATTCATCCCAAAACGGTGTCGTGCTCTTCAATAATCTTTTGGGCCACGCCATCCACCTCTGTTCGTAACGAAGGCCCATCTCGCAACTCATTCTCATTCAAATTCGGTCTCCCAGTGTTCTGTTTAGAACCATTTTGTTTCTTTTTCAAGAAGTAAGCCCTTAAAAGCTTATCAATACTCTTCCTTTTGAGAAGCTTGTCCTCAAGCTTAAAATGTGAAAATCGTTGAATCAATTCAAAAGCCAAATGCCATGTCTTATCATGCCTTGGGCGGCCTTTCCACTCCACAAAAAGCTCCAAATGACCAGTGGCATTGTAACGTGTATTGAGAATGCCCTCCGGTTCAATAATCCAATCCTCAACTTCCGATAAAGACACTGGCAGTGGCGAGACCTGAGTACCCGGACCAATGGCTTCCTTCAATTGAGAGATGTGAAAAACCGGGTGAGTTTTAGTTCCCTCGGGTAGTTGCAACTTGTAAGCTACTTTACCAATTATTTCAACAATCCGAAAAGGGCCAAAAAAACGTGCAACAAGTTTAGGACACCAACGCCGCGAAACCGACTGTTGTCGATACGATTTCAACTTCAAAAACACCTTCATCCCAACCTCTAACTCCAACTGCCGCCTGTGTTTATCAGCATGTCGTTTCATCAACTCTTGCGCACGGGAGAGATGAAGCTTAACCCTCTGCAACATTGCATCACGGTCCCGCATTTCTACTTCTAACTCATAGTTGTGTGTGCTCCCATTTTCAAAACGTATAATAGGAGGTGGATCACGACCATAAACCACACGGAAAGGAGTAGTCTTAAGCGATGTATGGTATGAAGAATTGTACCATAATTCAGCCCAAGATAAATATTTAAACCAAATCCGAGGATGAGATGATGCAAAGCAACGAAGGTATGTTTCCAAACACCGATTGAGCACCTCCGTTTGCCCATCCGATTGAGGATGATACGCCGTGCTATAGTTCAACCGTGTACCAATAACCCTGAAATGCTCCTTCCAAAAATTACTCAAAAATATGCTATCCCGGTCCGACACTAACGAAGCAGGACAACCATGTAAGCGGGTGATTTCATTGTCAAATTTAGCAGCTACATCCGCAACATTGTAGGGATGCTTTAAACCATTAAAATGAGCATATTTTCTAAAACGATCAACCACAACCAAAACCGTATTAATCCCTTGGAAAATGGGTAAACCCGTAATGAAATCCAGAATCAAATCCTCCTAAATGTGTAGGAATTGGAAGAGGTTGAAGTAAACCTGCAGGAGACAAAGTCGAATACTTTTGTGTCTGACATGTTTAACATTCCGCGACATGTTTCTGAACATCTCCATACATACCTTTCCATTGAAAGGAGAGTTGAATGCGTTTCAGAGTCTTTAACACACCAGAATGCCCCCCTTGCACGCTATTATGATACTCATGAAGTATTAGAGGAATAGCTTTAGACTTAGAAGGTATGACCAGTCTGTTCTTAAACCATAATTTATCATCCACCACAGAATAGCCGAGAACCTGTTCAATACCTTCCTTAATGCGATTTATCATAGACTGGATATTAACATCCTCAACAATCTCCTTATATACATCTTGTATCTGTAGAACCCGTGGAACAGTGAGTGCCATAAGGGTTACTGAACGCTGAGAACCATCCCCATGATCAATCCGAGAGAGACCATCCGTCGCCTTGTTGTCTATACCCGGTTTATAAAGAATGTCGAAATCATAACCCAAAAGTCGAATGACCCATTTTTGATACTCCATATTCACCTCGCGTGTTTCCAACAAATATTTCAAACTCTTTTGATCCGTGTGTACTACAAACTTTCTCCCCAACAAATAATGACGCCATTTTTGAATAACCAAGACAATAGCCATCAACTCTCTTTCATAAACCGGTTTCAATTGCTCCTGCGGAGTGAGGCCATGATTAAAATATGCTATTGGCCTTTTATGTTGCATGAGAACCGCCCCTAACCCACTGCTAGACGCATCCGCTTCCACAACAAACACACTGTCAAAATCTGGTAATGCCAGTACCGGAACAGATGTCATCGCTGTCTTAAGTAACATGAAGGCCTTTTGTGCATCCTCTGACCAAGAGAATTGATTCTTGCGAAGCAAGTCAGTCAAAGGTTTAGCTAACATGCCATAACCTTGTACGAATCTGTGATAATATCCCGTGAGACCCAAAAAACCTCGCAAGCCTTTGACATTACTTGAAACTGGCCAGTTAAGCATCGCTTCATTTTTAGCCGGCTCGGTTACAACCCCCTTAGCCGAAATCACATGTCCCAAGTAATCAACCTGTTCTTAGCCAAACAAACATTTTTTCCCATTAGCAAACAAGCTTTGATCCGCCAATACTTGTAAAACCAACGAAAGATGATAAACATGATCTTCAACACTCCGACTATAGATTAGTATATCGTCAAAAAGCACCAAAACGAACTTGCGTAAGAATGGCTTGAAGATCTCATTCATTAATGACTGAAATGTAGCCGGTGCATTGGTTAAACCAAAAGGCATCACAACGAACTCATAATGTCCTTCACTAGTCCGAAAAGTTATCTTAGGGATATCTTCCTCGGTCATGCGAATTTGATGATATCCCGCTCGTAAATCCAGCTTAGAAAAGATCATAGCACCATGCAATTCATCGAGTAACTCATCAATGACTAGAATGGGAAACTTATCGGCTACCGTTACTCTGTTTAAAGCACAAAAATCCACACAAAGTCTCTAAGACCCATCCTTCTTTTTTACCAACAAAACGGGACTAGAAAATGGACTTTTACTTGGTCAAATTATGCCCGTGGCCAAATAACCTATCACCTGCTCCTCCATAACTTCTTTCTGGATGTGGGAGTAACGATATGGTCTCACACTTATAGGACCAGTACCTGGCAACAATGTAATCGAATGTTCTCTACCTCGTATCAGCGGTAATCCAGTGGGTTCACGAAATACAGCCTCATACTTTAACAACACTTGTTCAATCTCTTTCGAAACCACACCCTGAATTGAAGACAAAGCTTTTGTCTCAGAGAGAGAAGATGTAACCTGTTCAGACTGAAGTGTAATTACCTGCTGCAAAGGCTGCAAAGATTTAACATTTCTGTTCAAAGACAAATCTCCACACAACGTCACCTTACTGCCTTTGTACAAGAAAGTTAACTCGTGATGTTCCCAATCCATTGTACACACTCCCAAAGTCCTCAACCACTGTATGCCCAACACAACATCTGCTCCACCCAACTCCAAGGCTATAAACTCAGCGGTTGACAATGCCTTGAAGTTTAGTCGGTGTAGGATCCGATAATCCCAAAAAAGATTGCAAGGAAATCTCCATAAGAGAATGTTCAGGCACTTGGTCATCATCCACTCTTTCCACCATATTATGATCTAAAACCTCCATTTCATATCCATTCACCACTGTGAGAAGTTGTAATGCTCTGTTCGGGCAAACATGGCCGCGAAACCATTTAGCATCACACTTGAAACACAAACCTTTGCAACGTTTCTCATCCAATTCCGCATCCGAACAATGGAGCTTAGGACGTACTGGAATGCCTGTATGTTCTGTGACTTTGCTTGGTTCGGTAAGGATAGTCTTAGTCCGCCAAGGAACAGAACGAGAAGAAACAGAGTGATGCTTTGAACTAGCAACAACCACTTGAATTTCCTTACTCACCACTCTAGTTAAAGCCTCCGATTCAATAGATAAAGCATCCCCAATCATCTCAGCTAGATCGTGAGGTTTCATCATTAAAACCACAGCCCGCATCTCTGGTTTCAACCCATTTAAGAAAATACCCTCTAACTGCTCTTCCGTTAAACCAGTCACCTGTGTAGTAAGATCCTCAAACTCATGAACATACTCAGCCACAGTTCCAGTCTGAGCAATACAAAATAAAGCTTGGCTTGGTCCCCTTGAATGTATCCCTCCAAAACGCTGCAACAAACGTTTCTTAAACTGTTCCCAGGATACAAAAGGATGACGAGTGATCTCCGAATTGAACCAACTCAACGCATCCCCATCTAAGCTCATAGAGATCAAATCCAGCTTATCTACTTCACCATAATCACCCAAACGAAAAAATCTCTCTACCTTAGTAATCCACCCAAACGTATTCATGCCCTCAAAAATAGGCATCTCCATTCTGCGCACCAAGCTATCACGATTGCTCACCAACCCCCGATGACCCTCTGGTTCCACCGACAACGGAGTACGTCGATCATCCACATGATAGGACCCCACACCATGACTCGATTCACCAACAGATTTCTGAGTCACAAATGGGTTTTTAGCTTCAAACCATATATTATTGAAACGTTGTGAAGCGCATGGGTGGGTGCCTCTCGCCAAGAGAGAAAGTGAGAGAGGAGAATTGGAGCTTGTGAAGAGGAAGAGTTTTTGGTTACTTTTATTGGAGTTCGTGAAGAGGAAGAGTTGTTCTAAGAGTATGCTTCTATGCAATCGTAGAAGTTTGGCAAATATTGGAGAATAGAAGGATTCTAGTAGCTTCTTAGTATATTTGTATAGTTTCCTTAATGTGTGATCTTACCATATTAGTGATTGTATATGGTTCTATATATATCTTTGGCCTACGTTCAATAAGAGACGAAATCATTGATCATAAGTTGTATTATGGTATCATAGCCTTGACGGCTAAACCTAATTGAATAACAAGAAAGCCAAGATGGTGGAGACCGAGAAGATGGAAGAACAGAGTCATGGAGGGTCAAGTGGTGATCCGACTCTCTCTTCGTACTATCTACACGCGTCGGATAGTCCTGGCAATCTAATAACTACAGTGCAACTTAAGGGGGAGAATTACGAAGAATGGGCAAAGCATGTGCGGAACGCCTTGCGAAAAAAGATAAAGCTCGACTTCATTGATGGAACTCTGAAGAAACTGACAGGTTTAGAAGCGATTGAACGATGGGAAGTTGTTAATTCCATGTTAGTTGCATGGATTATTAATACCATAGAACCGATGGTTTGTACGACTATCTCGATGGTAGAATATGCAAGTATACTCTGGGAGAATTTGAAAATCCAGCTTTCGATTGGAAATGGAGCACGAGTGCATGAATTAAAAGCAGATATCACTTGTTGTAAGCAACAAGGAGATACAGTGATGACATGTTATGGCAAATTGAAGAAGTTGTGGGATGAGTTAGCTGTGTACAAGCCGATTCAGACGTGTTAGTGTAGAGAAATTGCATCACTTCTCCAACAGGATCAAGACGAGGACAGAGTTCATGAGTTCTTGATGGGCTTGGACACCAAGTTTGGAACGGTTCGCTCGACCATTATCAGTCTCGAACCTTTACTAAAATCGGCTCAGGTCTATCAACGTATTATCAGGGAGGAGAGACAACTCTCGATTGCTCAAAACAGAGAGGATCGACCAGAGGTTGTTGGATTTGCAGTCCAAGCTAGAAATAGAATGAGAAACCAAGGCGGTTTTCACAGAGAAGCAGAGAGTTTGAATTGTATTCATTGCGGTAAAACAGGGCACACAGTGTCAGATTGTTATCAATTGAAGGGGTATCCCGAATGGTGGGGTGAGCGAGGAAGAAGTGGAGCTAATCGTGGTGGATCCCGTGGAAGGGGACGTGGAGGTGGTATGATCGGAAGCTATGGCCACGGACGAGGTACTTCTCAAAAAGCCAACACAACCGTGGTTACGGGCAATGCGACTCAAGTAGGGTCACCTTCAGGAGCCGTTGCTGCTCATGTTACGCGACGTGAATCAGAATATGACAGGAGTTCTCTTCCACAACTGAATGATGAACAATGGATAGCCTTGATCAAATTCCTCAACACTTCTCGACCTGATCAAACCGAAAAGTTGAATGGTAAGAGAGAACATATTGATTTCATAATCGATACTGGAGCATCGCATCATATGACTTGGAATATACATTATTTGACTAACATTGTGAACATAGTACCTTGTTCAATCGGTTTACCTGATGGGGATTGTGCTTTGACAATTAAATGAGGAGATATATGTTTAGGGGGAGATATGTGGCTCAGAGGAGTGTTATATGCACCAAGTCTGAAATGTTCTTTGATTTCAGTAGCTAAATTGTTAAAGGCCATTAAGGGTTCATCGATACGTTTACGGCTGATATGTGTGTGTTAAATGACCATATAAAGACGAATTTGATTGGTGCGGGTGAAGAATGTGGTAGTGTCTACATTTTTCGTGGAGTGATTGGTGGAGAAGTGAATCAAGCAGTAGCTAGTACGTGTTCGAGAGACTTGTAGCATTGCCTTTTAGGACATCCGTCAAGTCGAGTTTAATCTTATTTATCGAATACTTTTAGTATGGTTAAGCCCGCTGATCCGAATGCGGTTTGTGATACTTGTTTCCGAGCAAAGCAAACTTGAGACTGTTTTTATGAAAGTGATAATAAAGCGGATGATATTTTTGACTTGATTCATTGTGATGTTTGGGGTGCATATCGAACTCAATCTACTTCTGGAGCTTCTTAGTTTTTGACAATTGTTGATGATTGTTCACGAGTAGTGTGGATTTTCTTGATGGCCAATAAACGAGAAGTGTCTATGATTTTGCAGAATTTTTTTGCGTTGGTGGAGAGGCAATTAAGTAAACGGGTTAAGATGGTGCGCAGTGACAACGGAACAAAATTCATTTGTATGCAATCGTATTTTGCGAAAGAAGGAATTATTCATCAAACGTCTTGCATTGGAACTCCTCAACAAAATGGTTGGGTTGAGAGAAAACATAGACACATCTTGAATGTGGCAAGAGCACTCATGTTTCAAGCGAAGTTTTCGGGCAAATTTTGGGGTGAATGTGTGTTAGCGGCAAGTCACCTAATTAATCGTACTCCGACACCGGTTTTAGGTGGTAAGACGCCTTATGAGATTCTTTTCGGCACAACACCGTCGTTGGAAGGTTCAAGGTTGTTAGGATGCTTATGTTATGCACATAAGAATAATCAGGACAAGGACAAATTCGCGGAAAGGAGTCGAAAATGTATTTTTTCCGGGTATCCATACGGAAAAAAGGTTGGTAGCTATATGATTTAGAAACAGGTGATTTCTTTGTTTCACAGGATATTGTATTTTAGGAACACATTTTCCCATTGACGTCGGAAGAATTGTCATCCTCTCACCATCCTCGGGCAGAGCAGACTCCAACATTTGATGATGAGGTTCTGCTGGCTCCACACAAAGATGTTGGCCATGACTTATTACCACCAACAGTTGTCGAAGATGATGGTGGAGCGACGACTCCAGCACATCCGCAGGATCCGAATCACATGGCAGAGTCGGGAGTTAATGAAACAGAGGCACAAACTCAAACAGAGCCGAACCTGCAGTTGTAGAATTGGGAAGAGGACGTAGAGAGAAGACTAAATCCACTTGGATCCAAGATTATGTGTTGTATAACACCATTTCGACTGATTAGAACACGGTTTCTCCATCCTCAGCTTTAATAAACTCCACACAGAAGCAATATACTATTACAAATTTTGTTTCTGGTGAGAGATTTTCCGAAGCGCACAAAGCATTTCTAGCAGCAATTAGGGTGCATGTTGTGCCTCAGTGTTTTGAAGAAGCGATACTAGACGAGAAATGGCGAAATGCGATGTCTATTGAGATCGATGCATAAAGGACAACAAAGACTTGGGATATCACAGAGTTACCGGTGGGTAAAAAGGTAAGTGGTTGTCGTTGGGTTTATACTATCAAGTATAACTCCGATGGGTCAATCGAGAGATATAAAGCGAGACTAGTGGTGCTTGGAAACCGTCAGAAGGAAGGTATAGATTATGACAAGACATTTCCTTCGGTAGTGAAGATGACCACGGTCCATATGTTTCTTAAGGTAGCAACGTCGAACGATTGGGAGACCCATCAAATGGATGTTCACAATGCATTCTTACATCGAGATTTGAAAGAAGAAGTGTTTATGAAACTTCCACCGGGTTTTCACGGAAGTGATGGCAACAAGGTTTGCAAGTTAAGAAAGTCTATATACGGTTTGAAACAATCCCCGAGATGTTTTGTTTTCGAATCTTAGTGCAGCACTCAATGGATATGGATTTGTACAAGAACGGTCATATTACTCGTTATTCATGTTACTTCGCGGCAAGCTACAAATCTATGTGATCGTTTACATAGATGATCTGATCATCGGTGGAAATGATAGTGCAACCATTTCTCGGTTTATAAGCTATCTAGGGGAATGTTTCCGAATTATAAATTTGGGACATTTGAAATACTTTCTCGGCATCGAAGTTGCTCATTCTTCTAAGGGTATTTACTTACCTCAGAGCAAGTATACGTGTGATATTTTGCAAAAATCTGGTTACTTAAGTAGTTGACCGGTGGCGACTCCGATTGAACAACACCATCAACTAATGGCGGCTGGTGATGCTTACTATGATGATTCGGAAAGATATCGAAGATTGGTTGGCCGACTTGTTTATTTGAAAATTACCAGGCTAGAGTTATCTTATATTGTTCATGTCTTAGCACAATCCATGCAAAAGCCGCAACAAAAACATTGGTTTGGGGCGTTGCAGGTAGTGAGGTATCTCAAGAGTAGTTCAGGACAAGAGATTTAATTATCAGCAAATGATGATCTTAGTGTCAAAGCTTTTTGTGATGCGGATTGGGCAGCGTGCACTTTGATTCGAAGATCGCTCACCGGTTTTTGTGTTATGCTTGGAGATTCTCTGATGGCTTGGAAGACAAAGAAGCAAAGAGTTGTCTCACGTTCATCCGCGAAAGCGGAATATAGGGCAATGGCAGACACAGTTTCCGAGTTACAATGGCACATGAAGTTATTGAGATGTTTCGGGGTACCACTTGACAAACCTATGACGCTGTTTTGTGACAATC
Source organism: Anastatica hierochuntica (assembly GCA_900406275.1). Taxonomy (NCBI): domain Eukaryota; kingdom Viridiplantae; phylum Streptophyta; class Magnoliopsida; order Brassicales; family Brassicaceae; genus Anastatica; species Anastatica hierochuntica. The sequence continues at coordinate 42,426 of OVAN01000513.1, forward strand.
AAGCGGCATTACACATAGCGGCCTATCCGATTTTCCATGAACGTACAAAACATGTGGAGAATGACTGTCATTATATCCGAGACGAGATCATGGCAGGCACGTTACAAACCTCAAAGATTCATACATCCGAACATATCGCAGATCTTTTTACTAAGGGATTGGGATCACAACAATTTTCTTTTATTTCTCGCAAGTTGGGCATTTGTGATCTTCATGCGCCAACTTGAGGGGAAGTGTTGGAGAGTAGAAGGATTCTAGAAGCTTCTTAGTATATTTGTCTAGTTTCCTTATTGTGTGATCTTACCATATTAGTGATTGTATAGGGTTGTATATATATCTTTGGCCTACCTTCAATAAGAGACAGAATCATTGATCATAAGTTGTATTAACAAATATGATGTGGTGATTTTGTTTGAGTCATATACTTCGGTGAGTTTATTTTCCAGCCCATGCTCATATGGATTTCGTAGGGTTGCTTGGCTCGCAGGAAACAAAATTAAAGAAATGTTGCATGTTGCGCAGACGTTAAACATTTTTGAGGTTGAGGCAGGAAACATTATTTATAGGGGTTCCTCTCTAGGAGTTTACCAAAAACCCTAAGGGAGGTGACTCATCGGCTAGGAAATGGCCAAAATAGAGAAGGACCACCTCGAAGGTACGGTGGCTCACTGTGATGATGATGATATCGTACAGACAGATAGAGAGATAAGAGAGATGATAATTTCTGATTGATTATTCATAAACAGTCAAAAAGGCTTTACATAGTGATATGTTTTTAGGATAAGTACCGGTTAAGTGCCGGTTTACATTATTTAAATAACCAAAATGAACCATAACACATTTCTCCTATCACAATACTCTCCCTTTGAGAAGATCCTTGGCCTCAAGGATTAAATTGAGGGTACTTTGCAACGAAGTCCTGATAAAACTCCCATGTAGCTTGCTTTGGAGCTTCTCCATACCACTGAACCAGTACTTTAGTCACCGCCTGGTTCTTGTGTTTAACCATTTTCTTCTCAAGAGTAGTATCAGGCTGCTTCATAGTGCTCACATCAGCTAAGTACTGTGGCAATGGAGGAATAACTACAGATGATGAAGGGTTGGGGCAGAGCTTCAATTGACTGACGTGGAAGACGTTGTGAATAGCAGTTCCAGCAGGTAAGACCAGTTTATAGGCAGAGAGTCCCACACGTTCTTCAACACGATAAGGGCCATAGAATCGAGGCGAAAGCTTATGAGAGACTCGATGTTGCTTCAGAGAGTGTTGGCGATAAGGTTGCAGCTTTAAATACACATAATCACTAACATGAAAAACTCGATCTGACCTGTGAGAATCAGCCTGCTGTTTCATCCTGTTCTGAGCTCGCAACATATGAAACTTGAGCAGATTGATGATCTCTTCTCTTTTACGGAGACTGCGGTCGACAACAGCTGAAGAACTATCACCCGGTAGATAAGGCAGGTGAAGAGGAGGCGACTGACCGTATATAACCTCGTATGGAGTACAGTGAATAGCAGAGTGATAAGTAGTATTGTACCACCATTCAGCTAGAGGAACCCATTTAGACCATGAAGAAGGAGCATCAGAAACCATACAACGAAGAAACGTTTCAAGAGTCTTATTGGTGACTTCCGTCTGCCCATCAGTTTGAGGATGATAGGAAGAAGAATGTCGCAGATCAACCCTGTGTACTCTGAACAATTCCTGCCACACTTCACTCAGGAAAGTAGGATCTCTATCACTTATGATGTCCTTAGGCATACCATGAAGCTTATAAATGTTATCCATGAAAGCCTGTGCAACGTCCAGAGCAGTGTAAGGGTGAGAAAGAGTAATAAAGTGTGCATTCTTACTCAGCCTGTCTATGACCACTAAGATACAATGTTTGTCATGAGAAGCAGGTAAGCCTTCAATGAAATCCAAGCTTATTGATTCCCAAACTCCTTGTGGAATTGGCAAAGGTTGTAAGAGACCCGGTTTTGCAGCCAAATCATACTTGTTCTTCTGACAGACAGCACAATTGCGAACATAGTTCTGAACCTCAAGACTCATTTTAGGCCAATAGAATAGAGACTTGATTCTGTATAAGGTGGCGTCCCTGCCTGAATGACCACCGATAGCAGAATCATGTAACCACTTGAAGATATGAGTCTTCACAGTTACATCATTCCCAATGACCAGCTTGCCTTTCCTTCTTAATTCAGCATTGACAAAAGTGAAAGAAGGGTGGGAAGAAGGTTTGACCTGAATCTCTTTAATAATTTTCTGAAGATGAGGATCCGTCGACCAGAGAAGCTTGATAGCATCATAGAATCCGTGATGAGCCTGAGATAGAGTAATCTGCAATAGCTGAGAGTCTGAAACTCGTGACAAGGCATCCGCAGCAAAGTTCTTCTTGCCTTGTTTATTTTGTATCTCGTAGTTATAGCCCATCAACTTAGAAAGCCACATATGCTGAAACGGGGTGGTAATCTTCTGTTCCATCAAAAATTTAAGGCTCTTTTGGTCGGTTTTGATGACGAAAGGTCTGTGAGCCAGGTATTCACTCCAAGATTGCACCGCATATACCACAGCCATCAATTCCTTTTCGTAAACAGACAGAGCTTGATGTCGTGGGCCGAGGCTCCGACTGATAAAACAGATAGGATGGTGATCTTGCATCAAAACAACGCCAATACCCTTGTTTGATGCATCCGTTTCAACCACAAAAGTTTTCTCAAAGTTAGGAAGAGCTAGGATCGGAGTAGACGACAAAGCCTCTTTTAAATCGTCAAAAGAAGCTGATGCTTCAGAAGACCACATAAATCCATCTTTCTTAAGTAGCTGAGATAAGGGTCTGGCGATCAAACTATAACCCTTGATGAATCTCCTGTAATAATTAGCCAAACCGAGGAAGCTACGAAGTTGCTTTTGGTTTGCAGGAACATGCCACTGCTTGATTGCTGAGATCTTGCTAGGATCGGTGCTAACTCCCGCAGCCGAGATAAAATGCCCCAAATATTCGATTTTGGTAGCTCCAAAGATACACTTAGACTCCTTAAGGTACAGCTGGTGTGTCCTTAGTATCGAAAAGACAACAGACAGATGCTCAAGGTGTGTCTTCCAACTTGGACTGTACACGAGGATATCATCAAAAAATACCAGAAGAAACTTCCGAGAGACCTCCTGAAAAACATTATTCATGAGACTCTGGAATGTGCAAGGAGCATTCGTCAGATCAAAGGGCATGACGAGAAATTCGTAGTGCCCCGAATGAGTCTTAAAGGCTGTCTTATATACATCATCCGGAGACATACGAATCTGATGAAACCCTGCTCTCAAATCCAGCTTGGAGAAATATTTAGCTCCTCCCAACTCATCTAATAAATCATCCAGCAAGGGAATAGGATACTTATCCTTGATTGTCTACTTATTCAGCCCTCGAAAGTCTACACACAACCGCCACGAACCGTCTTTCTTCCTCACCAAGACAATAAGTGAACCGTAAGGACTAGAGCTGTTCTGGATAACGCCTTGAGTTGACATATCTTTCATCATCTTGTCAACTATATCCTTATGGAGAGAAGAATATCTGTAGGGTCGCATGTTCACCGGGTTTGCTCCAGCCACTAGTGGAATCTTGTGATCAAATCCTGGCCTGAAAGGAGGTAGAGAAGTAGGTACCTCAAACAGATCAGCAAAGGAGTCCAGCAGAAATCGTAATGTTGGATCAGATGATAGCTCATTAGGACTTGCTGTAATTTGAAAGGACATTGCTTTAGGAACTGAATCTGTATCACATGCTTGGGCTTGTAACAGAGCAACCTGAGGTTGTTGTAGCAAAATCTTATTGAGACGGCTTCATTTTATCAACTTACAATCTGATTTAGTAACTCCTCGGAGAACATACTTCTTTTTGGCCAAATAGAATTCCATTCTTAATATCAAAAAGTCCCATAGAATGGGTCCAAGAGTAATCAACCATTGTACCCCTAGTACCACATCACAACAATCCAGTGGAAGAGTCCTAACCTCAGTTGTAAGATTATAACCTTGGACAGACCATGAGAAAGCAGCACACTTGTATTTGGTGATGAGTTTGTTCCCATTAGCTGCTGAGACTTGCATAGGCCTGATGGACTCCAGGATACAACCCAATTCCTTTGCCATCTTCAGGTCTATGAAGTTATGTGTACTGCCCGGATCGATCAAGATAAAAAGTTTCTTCTTCCCATATTGTCCTATCACTCTCATGCAATTGTAGGAGGAGGAACCATCAAGTGCATTAACAGATATGACTGGATTGTCCTCACCGGCAGCTTCAACCTCAACAGGATCAGCCCCCGTCTCAACCTCAAAGAATTCCTCTTCTTCATCGACATCCAGCACATAAATCTGAGATTTCTTATGCTTCAAGTGATGACCTGGAGTATAGGGTTCATCGCAGAACATACACAAACCCTTGGCTCTCCTTTCCTGCATCTCGGAATAGGAAAATTTTCTGGGGAGTGGTTTTTCATTGGGTGTTTTAGGATAAGATATTTGCTTTTGGAGTAGAGGTTTAGTACTTTCAGGTAAAGGTAGGAGAGGAGTGGAGTTTAGGCTCTTAGGATATTGGATGTAAGATGTGGTTTTGGAAAAAGGATTAAAGGGAGCTCTGGTTTGTTTGGGAGGAGTGTGTAAGAGGGACGTTTCATGGAGTTTTGCTATACGAGCGGCCTCAGGGATAGTAGTAACATTGAATTGTCTCACATGGTAGGATAAGTGTGGGTTCATATTTGTGAGGAAAATACTCAAGGAATGAGATGCAGGTAAGGTCAGCCTCGTCAACACACATTCAAACTTCTCCAGATACACTTCGATTGTATCATTACCTTGCTTCACCCCCAACAACTCAGACAATGGATCATCAAACAATTCACCAAATCTAGCCGAAATGGCAACTATATACTCAGGCCATGAAGGGAACACACCATACCTGTCTGACATATAATTGTGATGCCATTGAAGAGCTTTTCCTGACAGATGCAGAGCCGCAAGGTGCACTTTCAGCTCAAGTGGTGTACTATCTAACATGAAAAACTGCTCACATCGATAAATCCATTCCTTCATTAACGAACCATCAAAGGCTGGAAACCCTATCTTAGTTAAACGAGTAGCCATCCCATTTGGTAGCAACCCCAACCATCTGCAAACTTTGACCTGTATTTCTCAGATCTGGCGGATCAGGGAGTTGTTGAGTCATCGCTGCTGGTGTTAACAGCTGTTGCGGTGACGCTGCTGGTTGAGAGGAAGACGATGTGCCTGGGTCTATCGTCGGAGGGTTACTCTACGAAAAGTGTTGGGAAATGATCACCTTCAGAGAGCTCATCTCTTCTCGCAAAGCATCTGTGTGTTGCTTTTGCTCTTCGGTTTGCTGAGAATGTAAGAGAGCCATATCTTCTAGCTTCTTATTGAGCTCGATCAAAGAAGTTTGCCTTGTATCAACCATTTTTGCAAAGATCCAAGGAAATCGGAGGCGCTCTGATACCAATGAGGCAGGAAACAACATTTATAGGGGTTCCTCTCTAGGAGTTTACCGAAAACCCTAAGGGAGGTGACTCAGCGGCTAAGAAATGGCCAAAATAGAGAAGGACCACCTCGAAGGTACGATGGCTCACTGTGATGATGATCATATCGTACAGACAGATAGAGAGATAAGAGAGATGATAATTTCTGATTGATTATTCATAAACAGCCAAAAAGGCTTTACATAGTGATATGTTTTTAGGATAAGTACCGGTTAAGTGCCGGTTTACATTATTTAAATAACCAAAATGAACCATAACACATTTCTCCTATCATAGAGGTACTCAATTTCCCCCTATTTGGTATTTTGATTGTGGATCACATGTCTCTCAGAGTTTGATTGGACGGTTATGGATATGTAGCATGTTCAATGATTCAATTGGGGTAATTTTGCAGCTACTACATCATATACGGTTAATGATATGAATGGTAACTAACTTCTATGCAAAGGTTTTCAAACCAAACCACATACTCAATGAGGTTTTCATATAAAATTTTAAAAGTTTAGGTGGCACAGAGTCATTGCAGGTGTGTGAAAAGCTGCAGAGGATTGCATATCACCCGAAATGATGGTAATGATGGAAAATGTTAGTGGAATTCAATAAACAAGTTCTGGAAGTAGATATTACTGATAAGAATTCAATCTGAGGCTACAAACTTTTTTCACCCAGTAATATTCTTCCCATCCATTTATTTGATTTCTTTATATATCAAACGCAAGCTTGCAATTTCATAATCGAAGTGTGGTATGGATTGCAGGGTGGAAATTGATTAGGATGGGCGCTTGAATGAAGAACTAAAGATGAACAAGATATGTGTTGAGGTAATTTTATTCCCTTAGAGTCCGGCCATAGCTTAGACCAAGGAGATATAATTAAACCCCCTAGTTGTAGGTGCAAACCAAGGCCATAGACAAGGACACCATCGTCAAGCCGAGATTATAGTCGAGGTAGGGCGGATATCCCCTTAGTCGGTCTAAATCTTAAGAGATAAGGATAAATGCCTTAATGAATCTAGGGAAATATTCCTTTTTGTAAGATAGACTTGAATATAGAATTTATCCATAAAATATATGGAAATACTCTAAACCGAAGGCTATAAATACAAAGGGAAGAATCCTAATTCAAGGATTCGAAAACTTTGACAAACACACATACTTGTAATCGATTCTCTTAAAGATCAATAAAAAAATCATTTACATAACTCTTTGTCTCTTTCGCTCATCTCTTTCAAAAACCTTTGATCTTTTATTCTTGTTCTTCTCCGTCGAAGAATCATCAAAAAACTCCAAACAGTTTGGCGCTAGAAGGAGGGGGAGATTTCAACAAGAACAAGGAAACAAAGATGAGTGAATCTAATAGTTCATACGAACCAGAGAACAACAAAACCCTCGAACTCATATCCGAGGAGGTAGCTGTAGTTCAACCCAAGGAGGAAACACCCAAGACAGCCGACGACGCGGCGAATCTTCAAGAGTACGAGTTGATCGCGGCAAAGCTGAGAGAGAACAAAGCTCGTCTGAAGGAGTTAGAAGACAAGAACGCGATTCTCAAAGCCTTGACTGCAGAGATAGGCACTGGTACACCCGACGATGACAGTAAAGATGACAAAAGGCGTGCTAGGTTTAAAAGGAAAGTCTCGTCGATGCAGACACTAGGCGAAACACCAGTGAAGGCCGTTAAGGAAACTCGAACACATTAGAATCCAAGCTCAGGGCTGACCAGGACCACCATCATAGCGGTCCTAGCAAACCCTACGAGGGGAACGCTAACGAATCCCATGGTGTAGAAGCCATGCTAACGGGAAGGCTAGAAGCCATTGAGAATATGATAAAGCGTCTGTCGGGAGTAGCTCCACCGATTATCAAGAGCACTCCCAACTCCTATGCTGATACACCCTTCGTTGAAGCTATCTCCCTTAGCGAAGTCCCAAAAAGATTCGCTTGGCTGGTCATGACTCTTTACGATGGGAACACCGATCCAGATACGCACATCTCGCAGTATCGCCAACCCATGCTCACCGCCCCCATCGGCTATGAGCACTTGGAAGTCTGTATGTGCAAAGGATTTTGAGCAACCCTCACAGGCCTAACGCTATTGTGGTGCTACAACCTAGCCAACGGCTCCATCAACTCCTTCGCCATGCTAACGGATCGCTTCGTCGAGCAGTTCGCTAGCAGCCAAGTTTTGAGACGTGACTCTAACGATCTCTATCGAGTCAAGCAATGCCTAGACGAGAGCTTGAGGGAGTATCTCCACCAGTTCAACAGAGAGAAGGTGTCGGTTCCTAAATGCGTCGCCTCCACAACCATTTCAGCCTTCAGACATGGACTGCTGAACGACGGTGACCTGTACAAATACCTCACCAAATATTCTTGCCACACCATGGAGGACGTACTCTCCAAAGCCTGGGCTCAAATTAAATGGGAGGAGGACCCGACCTATCATGCCGAAATAGCGCAGAGAAATCACCCCAAAGGGCATGGTAACTCCAAGGCCACCAGGGATGATAAATCTAACGCTAAGTATGGACCTGAAAACTCCGCCAAGGGTGGCTCCAGAGGATGGCCAAAGCCCTTAGCAAAAGTGGAGCACGAGAAGTACATGCCCATGACCTAGCCCGACATGTCCAGCATGGTGATATCCCCGGCCGAAATAGTGACCGAGCTGGGATGCTTGACCGTAAAAGTCAAGTGGCCGGTAAAGATGCGGGCCCCCAACACAAGAGAGACACATCTAAGTGGTGCAATTTTCACCACGACCACGGTCACCTGACGGAGGATTGCTTCCAGCTGAGGTTCGAAGTGAATGACTTTCTCAGAAAGGGATACCTACGAGAGTTCCTATCGGACAGAGCAAGGGTATTCATTCATGAACAAACCAAGAACGACGTTCCCATGGGGCCAAGACCTGATTCGCCAAGGCAAGGTTATAATGTCAACTTCATCACTAGAGAATCAAAAGTAAGCGAGATGACAATCTTTGCTGCCAAGAGAAGTACTCGCACTGCCAAGGTCCACCACGGAGTAGATGTCATGGCGGTTAACAAAGAACGTGAAGGCGGTCCTAGCGTAATAAGCTTCACCACAAATACCAAAAGAGAAGTGATTCTTTTGCTTAATTTACTTTCTTGCTTTCTTTATCTATCGTGTTTATGTTATTACTTTTGTTTTTCCTTGCTTAGTGGATCGTTAGGAAACCAACCCCTTCTTGATTTTCTTAGATTAGGAGGAATTTGGTATTCTCAAAGTTTAGACTTTTCTATCTTGACGTGCTCCTTGTGGTTCGACCCCAAAGTACTACAATAGCATATCCGTGCACTTGCAGATTGTGTGATTGTTTGGAAACAAGCTTTTATAAATATTAAAGCTTCGTTTTGATTTTTTTATATAAACAATCGCGCAACAAGTTTTTGGCGCCGTTTCCGGGGAGCCAATATAGCTAGTTATAGTTTATCTTTGAGATTTCAATTCTTTGAAGACTAAGCTTTTATTTTTAAGTGTTGAACTAATCTATTTTCTTTTATGTTTGTTATTTTGCTTTGCGAGGTAATGAATCCAAGGAATCAAAGAGGTTTTAATGAGAAAAGAATGAACTTGAGCATGAAGGAACCAAGATTGGGTATGAGGAATGGAAATGATGATGAGTGTGTGATGGAGAGGTTTCTATTTGATGGAAACCGTGCACTTCAAGAGCTAATTGGGCATTTTGACACGTCATTCACCAATCCTATAAGAATGGGTATAAGATTTCCTCAACACAACCTTCCTCACTTTGAAATCAAGCCGAGTTTGATTGGATTGATACAAAGCTTGCGATATTTTGGGCTTAATGAGGAAGATCCAATCGAACACCTCTATAATTTTGAGATTTTTTGTGAGACGGTTAGGATGCAAGGAGTCTCCGAGGACTATTAAAGCACTTTGTTTTCTCATTCCCCTCGGAAGATAAAGCGTCTCAATGGGAGAGAAGTGTTAAAAGCTCAACAATAACCACATGGGATAAATACAAGAACCGGTTTCTTGAAAGATTCTACTCTCACAAGAAAAATACCAAGTTTAGAAATGACATTACCTCTTTCAAACAAGGATTATAGGAAACCTTTGGAGAAGCATGGGAGAGATTTAGTGAATATGTGATAAGTTGCCCACAGCATGGCTTCACAAAACGTAGCCTTCTACAAATTTTTCAACGAGAGGTCCATAGTTAATTTACGCTTGCTATAAACATGGCAAGAAATGGGAATTTTGCTAGCTTAACAACCGAGCAAGGTGAGAAGCTAGTAAAAAATTTAGCAAGAAGCTACCATGATGATAATGACTTTGAGAACCACTCTAGAATGGATGATAAACGCTACGAGGAGATGAGTTCTAGAATTAAGAAACTTGCAAAAGTTTGTGAACAAGCGATGATGCATCCAAAAGAGAAAGATTCAACTAGACAAACACCTAGAGACCAACAAGAGGAGGTTAATTTTGTTCAAGAAGGATACCAAAGTAATTCTTCCCAAGAATCTTCGCCAAGAAGGGTACATGAAGAGAAACCTTCTATCGAACAAATTCAAACCAAGGAAGATGAGATTCAAACAATGTTAAAGAAGGTTGTGGTTGGAAACAGGATTTCAAAAGAGAAATGATTGGGACTTGAAATGACCAACCATAAAACTAATGAATATTTCAAGGAGTTAAATGAAAATTATGTATCTCTTGTCTCTCATGCGAAAGATATGGAACACAAGCTAGCGGAGCAAGCTTCTATGTTGTAATCTCAAGAAGGAAAACTTCTCAAAAAGTGTGAAGTAAATCCTAAAGAGTTGTGCCAAGCCATTACATTGAGAAGTGGAAAGAAATTGCCACCAAGGACTCCAAAGGAAAAGCCTAAAGAGGATGAGGAGCAAGTTGACAAGGTTCCTATGGAAGAAGAACTTCAAGAGGATAACCAAGCGAAGGAGACTACTAAGGAACCTAAGGTGAAATCGAATAAAAAAGAAAAAGCTACAAAAGTAGTAGCTTTTCCACGCCCAAAAAGGTAGAAGAAGAAAGAGCCAACCGACATCGACATTCCCATTGATGAATTGAACCTACCATTTCCCGGACATTTCAAGAAACAAATCCTTGAAGAAAAATACAAGAAGATCAAGGATCAAATTGGAGGTCTCATGGTTACAATACCATTTATGGAATGGTGTCAAGATCAACTGGTAGTCAATAAGGTTTTGAAAGATATAATCACCACAAGAAAGAGGATCGACAATTTAATGATGATAATGAACCAAGAGGGTATTCAACCTACTAAAGACCTAATGCAAAGTGCAAAACCTCTAGAGCCAATGTCAATTCCCAAGAATGATGATTTAGGGAAATCAAACAACCCTCGCTCAATTGGTGAGATTGTTCAAAAAGAGGCCTTATGTAATGACAAGATTAAGGAGAATGTGGTTTCATGTGAGAAGACAAAGAATGAGAAGCCTAAGGATGGGAAGAAAAGCTCAACTCCTATAATGCTCATCAGTTCTTCATCAAAGACAACACTTCTTCGTGCAATCCCAAGTGTAATAAAGGAACTTGATGAAAAGAAAGTGCCTTTCAACCCCACTAACTTTCCCACTATGACTTTAATTCCAAAAAAGTGTGTTGATGGAGTAATTGATTATCAAGTAAAGTGCAAAGGTTTCTCAAAACCTTTTGCAAAGGTTAAAGTTATAGTGACCAAATAGATAAAGGAGAAAGGAAAAGAAGGGATAGATGCATTGATGAAAAATATTCTTGTCATTGAGCTTCATGATCCACCATGGAAGTCAAAATTATCTCCTTGGCCAACCCTACCAAAATCTGAGTCTCATACCCAAAGTCTAGCTAAATGACTCTAAACAAGTGCACTTGAGAGGCAATCTCATGAATATCCTTTTGAACATATTCTTTTTTAATTTCTAATGTTTTATGCTTAAGTTTTTCAATTTAAATTAATGATGGTTATGTCTTGGAACGATCTTGTTTCAAAGTCATCATTTTGCTCAAATGTAGGTACCAAAGGGGAACCATTCAAATCAACAATCAAGGCTAAGGAAACTTTATGTCTTTGATCTAATTACAAACCTTTGGTCCAAATCGTCTCATCCACTCAACACTCATGCATATGAGTGCCAAAGGTACTCCTACAATTCATTGTTCACACCATTTCATATTTTTGGTTTTTGCTTGTTTGTTTAAAGTCACTCTCACGGTTTTGAATTCATCGAGATGGTGAAATTTAAGTCCGGGGGAGGGGCTTGGTATTTATGAGCATTTTTCTTTGGTTTGTTTTACTTTTTCATCCTTGAGTCATGCATTGTGAATATGCATTGTGCATAGCTAACTTTTTGTGAAAAAACAAAAAAATTTGAAAACTTTCATTGGTTTTTGAAATTCATATAGATGCATTCATGTGAATATGTTATGTGGTTAGAAGCATTTAGGTTGCACTTTGCAAAAAAAATCATGCCTTGTAAGTAGACTTAGTCATGCTTACAATACAATGCTCTCATTAGTAGTAATATAATGCTTGAACTATCTAAAACTTTGGAAAATCCATTCTTGGAATTGGCCTCTCGAAGTTTCTTTGTAAAATTAAAAAATATTAGATTTGAAGCCAATCCCATTTAAGAGGAACCTAATTGACATTAGTGTTTTCTTGCTTATGGTCTTGAAGTTCTCTTCGATGGTAAAACACTAGACACTTAAGTTATGTTTTGACCATATTTTACCACTCTTTTTAACTCAAGTGGCTACTCTCATCTTAAGAGTAGTTACTGTTACGGGTGATTTTGGTCGTTCTTTGTAAGCACTACGGAAGCTAGAGGTCAATGAATGTTCAACAAAGGTAGTTTGAAGTTATTTTAAGCTTTAAGATCAATAATGGCGAGAGAACAAGTATTGTATTGAACTCGTAGCCTAGGGTTTCATGAGTCCACGTTTTTCCCTTAAGCTTTATATTTATACATGGAGTTCATGATTATCCCTCCAAGAATCGGATATATCATGATTATCTACATAATATGTGCATCTTTATCTACAGAATACATATCATTATCTACTAATTTAAATAGTAAAAACAAGCAACAGTCGGCGGTCAGCTGGCTTCCGTCTTCTGGCTATGCAGGGACGTCTGACTTCCTGCTTCCGGTTATGCAACATCGCCTGGCTTCCTGCTTCTGGGCATTCCCCTGCTTTGAGGTCTTACTATTGTACTCCATCTAAGCCTGGGGGAATTCTCATGGCCTAAATTACTCCCAACAGTTTGCCCTTTATTGTGCAGGTTCAATCCGAAGCTGAGGAATATTATGTCTTCCATGTGTCTTAGGCAGGAAGCCATTAGTTGCTCACCCTTTTTGGCTATGACTTGTGTCGCCTTTAGTTCCCATAAGTGTCTGCTTGCTTTTAGTTTGAATTCCATCATATAGGGGGCTCCACTGCAGCTGGAGGTTGCATCTGGCCCTTGACGTCCGGCCTTAGGACTTTGAATTTCAAATTTCATGAGTCGTTAGCACTTTTCAGGGACTATTGCTTTGTTGAAAAATCTCATCCATTGACTTTGGGAGGATCGGAGGAAGAGATTATAGCCGTTGATGAAGATTTGCAAAGATTTGGGAAGAAACAATATAGTCGTTACTTCCGCGAGATGTTCTCCTATGATTGGACGTGTGCGGCTGATTTCGATTTCTTCTCTTTCCTTTTAAACCCTTTCTTTCTTTTCTCTCTTTGCATTTTAACTTCATCTTTTTCCTTTTTGTGCTAAACTCTTTGCTTCAAAATCTCTGTCGAGCTTTTCATCCGTGATTTAAGGTTAGATTTTCTTCTTCCTTCTTCTTTTCGCTTCTTTTAGGATAGATTCCAGAGAAAAACTCTTAGGGTTTCGAATTAGCCTTAGCTTTTAAGCTTTCTTTCCCCAATCAAGCTTTAGATCCAAGATCAAAACCCTTCTGAGCCCACAATGACCAGTTTTGGTGATGAGTTTTCTCCGGTAGCTTCGTCTTCCGTCGGTGCTCGCGTTCGAAAGAGGCATCTGATTAGGACTAGTCCCTATACCGAGGCCAAAGGATCCTCCGAGGACACGAATATCCCTGAAGCCAATCCTCAGCCCTTGCGATCCGCTGCTAGTCCAAAGCTTCTGAAGGTCGGATCTCTTTCTAACGTGAGCTTTGAGATCTTGGAAGATTGACGGCATCAATATTCCATCGGAGAAATAGTCCGTTTGAAGGTACCAGGGAAGGACGAGAGGACTTCTGAATGTTCAGGAGATGAGATAGCCATGTATGAAGGTTATTTAGAGGTCAAAGTCAGGGGTACGATACTAGCCCTGGAGAGGAAAGTCTCGGAACACTTCAACATTTGTCCTTCCAAGCTAAATCCACCTTCTTGGAGGATCCTTACCACCATCCAGGTGCTCAACGAGTTTCATGGGCTGGATCTTCGCATCAACGAACTTCTCTACTCCTATTACTTCCCCCATGTTCTTTTGGGTGAGGGCATATATTACTTCCACCCTCGAGCCGGTGCTCCTTTGGTGTTGGAGCTGGAAAAGGAGGAGAGGAAGGGGGCGGCTTTCACCAAGCATTGGGCTCAAAAGTTTGTTTTTATGAGAGTCGAGACGTCTTCTGGATTCTCTACTCTTTGGAAATTCACTAGTAGGTTTAGGTTGCTTTTCTTTTTACTGCTTCTACCTTTGTCATTAACCTTCTTGGCCTTTCGTTTTTGCAGAAGTGTCTACGGAGAAATCGAAGGAAGACAAGCAGAAAGTTGAGGAAGCTTTAGAGATCTCTGCTGAAGAAAGGAGCATCCCGTTTTTTCTAAGTGAGGAAGCGTTGAGCCAAAGCAGCATCAGGGGTTTGCCCACTACTTCTTGCTCATGTTTTCTATCTCCCTTTTGACTAACTTCTTGGCTGACTTTTTGACTTTTTGCTGGGAACATGTCAGGATTGGGGTCTAAGGTGTTGGAGGACTTTAGAAAGGCTCAGGCGGCAAGGAAGGAAAAGTTGGCGTGTGAGAGCAAGGCTCAGGAGGTGGTGGAGATCTCAGAGTCTCCCTCTGCTGGGTCCAAGAGGAAGGGGACCCAGAAGGCCACTGCCTCCAGCAAAAATCAGAAGGGTCTTCCTGCCAAGACGTCCTCCTCCTCTGTCAACGATCTCGATGGTGCTTTGCAGCACCTACAGAGCTCCGTCTTCCTTGCGCTTCCTTCCAGCCCTCTGATAGCTCAGGTTTTCGCCCGAGAAAACACTGCAAGCGCACAGATGTACGTTGTAGTGGTTCGGGATCGAATCCACAGAGACCAAAGGTAACACGAAGAATGTAGAATCAAACAGCGGGCTAAAGCTAAAAAGATGTCTTTTGAGATGATGCAAATATTGAAATTTAGAAAGCAAAGAAACGCAGGCAGCAACGATGGGGTTGTAAATCAATCAAAGAAGTGTTGGGCATCGGGTATTCTCAAGGAAACAATTCATTGTTAATTCAAATTATATGCTAGGGAACAAGTTTTAAACCGTCTTGAACTCAACGCTAATGTAGAACTGATCTACTTCCGTAGTATCAACTCCCTATGTATTAGAAATCTCG
>OVAN01000514.1:0-57524 GCA_900406275.1 Anastatica hierochuntica
TATATATATATATATGATCATAATTATTTTTATATCTTTTGACTTGGTTCACATACGCATTAACAACCAGTTCCATAACATAATTCTTTGCATGGTGGTTTACAAAAATCAAACCCTAATGTCTTAGCAGGTGCTGAATCTTCGAGATGCAATAAAGGCATAGAACTTTCTTCATGTAACATAAGTTTCGCCTCAATAATCTGAATTGTTATTGATATCATCACTACAACAAAATGTGTAATAAACATAAGTAACAAAATCTATTATATATAACTTTTATTGAGTATATGTATTTAAAACCTGACGATAAGTAGATTGACTCATGTCCCTTGTATACTAGTAAAGATCTCTTCCAATTTCCGGTGTAGAATATTTATTCCTGATAAAATTTTGATCTTAACTTTGAAACGAAAAAAGAAAATTGAACATTTGAAATACCCATAAAAGCTAAAAGCACGATGAAAACAGATGGAATTTTCCCCATAGTTGTAGAAAATTGTGTTTTTATAAAAAAAATTTAGAATTACAAAGAGAATGTTAAGATAACAATATCTCCAATGGATAATATTTTTATAGAATAGAAAAGTGTGCTATTTTAGTAAAAAATCATATCAAGTTTTATATATGGTATATTTTGAACCAGAAAGATAATGAATCTTTTATGAAAGAAGAAAGATAAGAAGATAGTGCTTTCTTAAATACTTAGTAAAATCAAATCTACAAAGATAATAATTTTTCCAAAATACATATATTGAAGATAAGGAAGACCTTCAAAATTTGTATTGTTTAACTCAAAAAGGCCTAATCAAGTAAATCACACATTGACAAGATCAACATTAGCTTTTGGTCGTCAACCTAAATATTATTTTTTCTCGTAACGGACTGCATGACTCGAGGTTCCTGTATTTTCTTTAATAAATATGTTTTTGCAGAATCATCTTCCGTTTTGAGCAACCAGTTACAGAGTGAATTTTTTATTAATGTGTGGTTGATAAAAAAATATTATTTCTTATTAATTTGGCCGAATGCATATTAATTTAGAAAAATGAATAATTTGCTTTAGTAACCTAAATAAAGCTAGTAAATTTGAAGAGAAAGAAATTGCATAAATTACAAAAAGTATCATTCTTATTTGTTTCTATGACGCAGAGGAAATATTATTGTTTATTTTTGTCCGGCATATGTTGCCACAAAGAAATTTGCAAAATGATATATATAATGTAACGAGTTAAAAATCCTGATGACTGGCCAGAATTTGCGACGAAACTACAAGAGTTTGAGAGAGGGAGGATTGTTTTTCCGTCTTTTAAGTTATATTTTGTTTCACGGGTGTCAAATTCAAAAGCATACCTTTTAGCTCGGTTAACTAGACTTCATGCTACTACTTTTTCGTTTGTTGGTTGTTCTATTCTGGTGTGGTTTGCTGCACTGTCTCAAGTTTGAATAATAGAAAAGTTTTTTTGTGTCAAAAAAAATTGTAAAAAGTTAAGAATAAGAGTGAAAACACACAAATTGTGGCGGTCAGAAATTACATTATTTTAATTTTTTCACTTAATTAAATTTCAAGAACTACATTATTATTTTATTAAGTTATTTATGATCGTAATTTATATCTTTAAACCTGGTGGACATACGCAATAACAATTAGTAGCAAAACATAATTCTTTGCATTGTGGAGTACAAAAACTAATCCCTAATTGATGAACCGGCTCTGAATCTTCAAGCTGCAATATGGGCACAGAAGTTTCTTCATTCAACATTCGTTTCGCCTCAACAATCTGAATTGTTACTGATATCATCACTACAACAAAAATGTGTAATAAACATAAGTAACAAAATCAATTGAGTATATATGTATTTAAACACATATTATCTATAGTTTAGCGATACGAGTTAATATAAAACGGCTTTAACTTTATATAATAAGATCTCGAACTTTGAAACCAAAAAAGAAAATAGAACATTTGAGTTACCAGTAAAAGCTAAAAAGACGATGAAAGCAGATGAAATTTTCGCCATGATCGTAGAAAGTTGTGTTTTTATAAAAGAACTTTTAGAATTTCAAAGAGAATGTGAAGATAACAATGTCTCCAATGGATAACGTTTTTATAGAATATAGAAGTGTGCTATTTTTAGTAAAAATCATATCAAATTTTATATATGGTATATTTTGAACCAGAAAGCTAACGTATCTTTTATGAAAGAAGAAAGAAAAAAAAAGATAATATCTTCTTAGAAACGTAGACTATCAAATGCTTTGTCAATTCATATCTATAATATAATAATTTCCCAAAATTACCTATATTGTGGATAAGGAAGACCTATGTTGAGGATAATGATAATAATTTCTTATTAGAAGTTCAGGTTTTCAGTACGGAGAGTCAAGAAGTTATCCGCATGATAGATAGACCAAATGAGTGGCGAAAATTCGCAAAATGGCTTAAAGAGTTCATCTAGTGATGAGTCTATTCTCAAAGTGTACGATGTCTTATGTTCCCCGGGTTCAAATGTTATATCAGATAAGTTAGCACGTCTAGCCAGACAATTTTATTATTATTATTTTTTTGTTGGTTGTTCTATTCTGGTGTGACTTAACACATCATCTCAAATTTGAGTAATAGAATAACCCATTACGTAATAAAATAAATCACATATTTGAAGTCAAGATGTACTTGATGTAGTTGTCTCTGGCTATTAGGATTTAGAAAGAACATGAGAAAAGAAGCTAAGAAGCTTCTTGGATCATTGAAGAAAATCTATGGAGTGTCATATTCATCATCGGGGATAAAATAATGGTCAACAAGATGTTCCATCTTGTTGCGGTTATAGATGTGATGAGACAAGTAATTTCCCTAAGTGTTGTTGTGTTGAAGTCGTTCTTGGAGTTCTTGTCGGGACTCGGGACGATCACAAAGTAACATTGAGATCAAGTTGGCAAGAAGGATCATCAAGAAGAGACCATAAACGAGTTGGAGAGCTCGGATTCCGCGGTATGTTGCTCTCATGATGACCTTCAAGATAACCTTGAGGAGGTCGAGATGACTATTAATGGATTCAAAATGTATCTAAGAAGGTTTCTCAATAGATCTTAGGTGCATACATTGTAACCTTTATAGGCATTTCAACTTAAGAAACTTTGCCGCAGTTATCTACTAATAATAACAATCCCAAAAAATGTCTTTTACGGTTGCCAGAGTTATGTCTTTTGACTTTTTAATTTGCGACTTTTGTAATTAAAAAGTTTAATTCACACAATTCTCATATGAAACTAATAGAGCAACAATGTGCAACAATAAATTTTTATTAATTTAGTTACATATGATAATAATTTATATCTTTTGAGGAGGTTCACATACACAATGACAACTAGTAGCAAAACATAATGGTTTGCATGGTGGTTTACAAAAACCAACAAATAGTGGCTTAACCGATTCTGAATCTTCGTGATGCAATAAGGGCACAGAGGTTTCTTCATGCAACATACGTTTCGCTTCAACAATATCAACTGTTATTGATATCATCACTACAACAAAAAATGTAATAAAACATAAGTAACATTAATCTAATTGTTTGTTGTATATAAAGTTTGTTGAATATATACGTATTTAAATAAATAGTATATAATTTTTAGTGGTAAAAATTTTAATTTTGATCTTGACATTAAAACCGAAAGAAATATAGAACATTTGAATTACCGGCAAAAGCTAAAAGGACGAAGAAAGCAGATGAAATTTTCACCATGATTGTAGAAAGTTGTGTTTCTATAAAACTTTGCGTAGAATTACAAAGAGAATGTGAAGATAACAATATATCTCCAATGGATAATGTTTTTATAGAATAGAGGAGTGTGCTATTTTAGTATAAATCATATCAAATTTTATATATGGTATATTTTGAACCAGAAAGATAATGAATCTTTTGTGAAAGAAGCAAGGGAATAAAAGATAATATATTTCTTAAAAGGTAGACTACCAAATACTTATGTCAAATCATTATCTCTACACATAATAATTTCCCAAAATACATATATTGAGGATAAGTAAGACCTTCAAAATTTGGATTGCTTAACTCAAGAAAGGCATGTAGAAGCCTTTTTGGTTCAGTGATTGATCAAAGAGTTAATTAATGCTTTTACACCATGAGGTCAGTGGACCGATTCCCTGAAGACGTACAATTTATCGCGCAGATTAATGGAGGCATGCTTACAGGAAGTCTTTAACGTACTGCAAGCGAAGACCGTTCGTCATACCTGCAGATCAAAAAAACTCGAAAAAGCCTAAAAGCAAATTCCAGCCCATTACGTAATCAAATAAAACACAGATTGACGAGATAATCAAGGGTTGGGCAGAATACTCGGTTTTAGAGTATTCAAACTGAATCGATCCGGAGAAACCGAACCATAATCTAAACCGGAATGAAAAACCATCCAAACATATCTTAAAAGTTTATATCCAAAAAATCGGAATCAAACTCATATTGAACTGAAAACCGAAAAAATATTCGAAATATATTTGAAAATATTAGTTATATATATACTAAGGAAAACAATATTCAAATAATATTTTTAAATCTAAATATATTAGTTATTTTTACGATATATCAGATTTTTTGATCTTTTAAGATATTAGAGATAAAAAAATAACCAACTTACAATAAGTTTTGAATATTTTTATATACTGCTAAGATATTTTTAGTTATTTTCGATTACTATGGATACAAAAGCAACCAATAAAAACTGATTTGTTATTATACCCAGGTCGAACCGATCCGACGAAAATCCGAATCGAACCGAACCGAAATAAAATATTGTCAGTTCCTATATGGTTACTAAATCATATATCCGAACTATTCGAAACCCGAAATACCTGATCCGAAGCCGAACCGAAACCTGAACGCCACCTTAAAAGAGACATTAACTTTTGGTCAAGTCAAAATGTGAAAATTTAATTGAAAAAGGAAACAAATCTAATTCAAAAAATAATTAGTTAAAACATTCAATGAAAATATCAGAAAATTAATTTTAAAAGAATAAATTCAATAGTATATATTAAGGTAAGTACAAATTTTTATTGACCGAAAAAAAAGGAAATATATTTACCAACAAAGAGACTTTCTTTCAAAGTGTGATTTAAAGTATATATACACACAAACATACATACATTAATCTTCAATTATTGAACATAAACTAAGAAAACAAACCCTTAAAGAAACAACTTAAGAAGAGAAAGACATAGAGATGAGTAAACAAATCCTCAATTGGTCTAACTTATTCGAGGAGCTTGTCGATATAATAGCCAACAATGTCTTCTCAAACGTTGAGCTTCTTCGAATCCGTAGCATATGCAAATCTTGGCGTTCCGCGGCTGCGAAAAACAAACGTTTCCCTAACCACAACAACCGCAAACGCAAACGCATTCTTTCTCCTTACAAAGGAGAAAAATGTTTGCTTTCTCCCGCAGCTTTCTTTCGTGTGGTTTCTTCTTCGTGTCCTAACAAAGGATGGCTTATCAAAACACAAGATGTTACTGAGTTCAGCAAAAAGCTTCTTTGTCCTCTTTCACGTACTTGGATAGATAAATCTTCCGACAAAACCTTAGATCTTTTGGACTTTACTGTCTCAGAGATTCATCAATCTTACGATGTTGAATACTTGAGAGACGATTTTCGTCGAATATCTTGCGATTTCGCTAGAGTTGTTCTTGTGGACAATCTTGTTTTCGGAGTTGATTGCTACAAGAAAATCTGGTGGTGTTGCAGCGTTGAAGATGAAAGTGATAATGATCATGTTTGGACAAGGATTTTAGATGAAGAAGTTGAATATTTTTCGGATATTATAGTTCATAATGGTCACATATTTGCATTGGATTTAAAAGGCGCGGTATGGTGGATTAGTTTATCCGAACTAAACATATTTCAATACGGTCCTTCAACTCCATTGGAGTACTACGAGGTTGATGATTGTAAAGATAAGAGACTCGTTGTGTATTATGGAGATTTATGCGTTGTTCATCGTTTCTGTAAAGAAGTAAAGAGATGTTGGAACAAGAAGACGGTCGGGTTTAAGGTTTATAAGATGGATGAGGAAATTGTTGAATGGGTTGAAGTTAAGTCATTGGGAGATGAAGCTATTGTGATGGCTACCGATAGTTGTTTCACCGTCTTGGCGAAAGAGTACTATGGTTGTTTCGAGAATTCGATCTATTTTACCGATGAAGGAGACGGAAACAATGTTAAAGTGTTCAAGCTTGGTGATGGTAGTATTACTACCATGGCGAAATCTTCGTGTGAAAACATGTTTTCTCCTCCTTTTGTATGAGAGAAGCTTATGTCTTTTACTTGATTGTTTTGTTGATTCATTAGAGCAGAATCAAGTTTGATGTCTTCGTTTCGGTTTTAATGTTAATGGCTACTCCCTTTCCTTAATATTTACCCGCACGCGCACTTTACGCCTCATTAGACTCACTCACACACTATAGCTATCAACGATAAAGCAAAGAGCATTTCACTGATTCACAAGGACTACGAAATTTACTCGAGTTGATTGGCTTCATTTGCGGGATCAAGAGTGAATCCGGACATCTCTGCTAGTTCAGTCAGTTCTACTTCTCCGCTTAGGACCTAAATACATTAAAAAAAAGGAGGTGAAATACGAATTGATATGTATGATGGAATATGCGCAAGGATTCAGGGAGTTAAGTTACTCACCTGACCGTTTATAATCCATGTTGGGAATCCTTCGATCCCAGCTTCTCCACATGCCTTGAATATCTTAGTTCCTTTCTTATATCCTTCGGGAAAACATTCCACGTAATTCAGTAGTTTTGCCGCTTCTTTTCCAAACATCTACAAATGGATGAACGTATAAGAACATAGTAAACCCATGAAACTGATTCTCGATTAATGATGAATGTGCTGCCTACCTCTTTTTGCTCTAAGCAGTGAGAACACCAAAACGCTCCATACATTTTAGCTCCAATGGAGTTGAGATGTTTGGCTAAAGCAACAGCGTAAGGGCTTGACGATGAAGTGATCTCTGTCGAAAAATATGGCAGTTCAATGTTACCTGATCTGCAAGGAGCAAAAACAAAGACATGTTGCGGTTAAAAGAAACGACCTTAGTTGGCTCACTCATCCTCGTGCGGGAACTATATGTTCACTACTTGTTAAAGCAAACTATGAACTTAGATTACCGTGTAGGGATTGGTTGAGCAGTACTATAGGAAGCCGTCAATGACGCAACTACTATGATTGCTAAGCATATCTGTAATCCCACAGCTTGTTGTATCTCTTGCGATTTCACATCCTACCGCATGCATGGAGCACATAAAAAACGTAACTTGTGTCGAAATACAATACTGTAAATCCAAAATGTCGCAAGAGAAAGGGATATACCTTTAAAGAGAGGAAAAATAGACTAAACGATAGAGAAGCAGATAATAGACAATACGGGCATGATGATCCTGAGAGTTTTGTGCTAAGGATATACAAGAAATATGCACTAGCCGATGCCATTGCAGTTGTGGTCGCAAATAACGCAAAACGGCCATTTGTCTTACTGATTCCAAATGGTAAATTCCCTTCCTGAAGCTGTAGACTTAGAGCGGTTACTAAGCCATACATAACAAATCCAATCACTGGTAGAGGAAAACCTGTATAAAAGAAGTAAAAGGATTTTCAATCGAGTTCGACTTTCAAACATATTATACGACAATTGTTCGCCACAGAATGCAGAAGCAGAGGACAAAGAAAAAACAACGAGCATTACTCCAGAATCCTATAGCTTCTAACACGGTTTCACAAGAATGATCAAATGCAAGCATTTGAACAGCACCAAATCATGCTTTTGTTATCGAATTTCTTGCTATAACGATGTCGAAAAATCTCCACCACACCGCAACCAGAGCCAATGAATCCAAATCTAAGACTAAGCTACATACATTTTCCCCAAGATTAGACTCAAATCTAACACAAATTCCCTGAAAATCTAAGTTCCAGGACTATCTATATTCATCCAATATCGAAATTCTATCAAAAAATCCATACATTAAGAGTCATTAAGCGAAGGATAATACCGAAAACGACGGCATAATCACTGTTCAAGACATTGCCACAAGTATCACCACCATCAACAGGACAAAATGCATCGGAGCCAGTGAGCTTAAGGTAAGTCAAATACGCCGTGTCTAACATCCCGATACCGCCGAGTACGGTGTACCATTGGTAAGTCGAACTGTTAGTAGCTACTTCACTTGTGGATGACGACGACGACGATGATGAGGAGGAGGAAGACAGCGACGGCGCTGAATCTCCACCATCTTCCGGTTTAGATGAAGAGCACTTGATCGAAAAACTCCGATCAGAAACCTAATCCAGAACATCTGATTTTCAATCAAATGAACATAATCACACACAGAAGAAACACACGACGAGAAATTTACCACGAACCGTCTCGGATGAAGAGTTGACGACGGAGGAAGAGAATCACGAAAGCCGAAATGAAAGTGAGAAGACGATACAGAGACTAATCTCGCCATCATCGTCGTCCAACAAATCGTTTAAGCTTTGCTTCTGAACTTCATCTTCTCTGCTTCCTTCCTTCTTCCACCATCAGTTTTCTCTCAGCCACTTGTTTCATTATTGGGCCTAAGGCCCAAAAAATTGTTTTAGTTGAGTCTATTATATTCTGAGAATTGGGCTTAGTTGGCAGTATACCCGAACCCGACCGAATATCTATAATATTTCGGATATCGGATATTATCCAAATTCTAAAGAATATTAAAATGTTTCGGAAATTTTGAAAACCTGAAAATGACTCGAAGGTGAAATTCAAAATCTCGAGAACCCGAATTCGAATTAGGGATGTACACTCGGTTCGGTTCAGATTGAAGAAGTAACCATATGGTATAAATTTTTGAATATTTTTGGGTACTTCAGTTATTTTCGGATATTTTAAAGTATTTTTGAATATTTTTAAGTATTTGTTAGAATTACCGGTTCTATTCGGCTACCCGAAATATTGTGATTCGGTTCGGTTTCGTATCTCAAAAATTGGAACCGTTCAGACATTTTTTAATTTTTTCAGTTCCGGTTCGATTTCAGTTATCGACTTTTCGATCGATTTTTCTGTTTCGGTTAGTTTGTCCATCCCTAGTCCAAACGGTCATTTAGGGGCTTTATCCGGTGATTCATACTGTTTCTTTTTCTCGAAACCGAAATCCTGAAATTTTTAGAAATACTCAAAGAAAACAAAATCAGGAGTGAAACTCAAAAAAATCTAGAACCGAATTTATTTCAAATATATTCGAGTTTTACATGTGTTATTAAATCCGATCAAAACTCAATTACGTCCAAACCGAAATCGATTCGATTTTTTGAAATATCCAAACAAAATTTAAATTCATACCTCCGAAAAACCGAACCCGAACTAATACCGAAAAATCTGGTCTTTGATTAGGCATATCAAAAAGACGTATGGTACAGTCTCATCCTAGTCAGCAAGTTATCCTTATTCTTTCACAAGTTACGACTTACGAGGCAACCGAGTTGGACTTTTTATCATCATCTTACGACACGACATAGCTTACATTTTGGAATCCACTTTGGTCCTAAACCGAATCTATTATCCACAATTTCGCTGACGTGGCACTGACCTGTTACGTGTATATATAAACAAAATGTATCAAAAAAAAAATCTCTCAAAGCATCTACGAACAAAGAAGAAGAAGAAAATGGAAACGACGATTCTTGGAAGCTGGTCAATGACTATTTCTTCACCATCACAAATATGTAGATCATGGAGATTACCAAAGACGAATTCAACAAGAAGATATGTCATAGTTGCACATGTTCAAAACTCAAACTTTAGATGGTGAGCTATTACAAATCTCTGTCTCTCTTTTGATTTTGCGAATAGATTGTTAAAAACTATGTTTTTGGAATTGTTTGTTGAAAGGCGAAGAGTAACAATGACAACGAGTAGAGCAAATGTTGCGACAGATGCAGCAATTAGTGCTAAAGTTCCTACGTCAGTACCGGTTAAAGTAGCGAACGAGCTAGCTCAAGCAGGATATCGATATCTCGACGTTAGGACACCAGACGAATTCAATATCGGTGGTCATCCGTCTGGTGCCATTAACATACCTTACATGTACAGAGTTGGATCAGGTTCTTTTAACCAAACGCCCTCCACGGGCCTTGAACCTCCTAGTTATCAAAAACAAAGAACGTAATAATACTAAGCTAGGCCGATAACGTTTTAGGTATGGTCAAGAACCCGAGTTTTATAAGAGAAGTCTCATCCCACTTCAGAAAACACGACGAGATCATCATCGTAAGTTTTACTTTAAACCTCTTTTTGGTACAAAACGTTACTCTTTAAGTCGGAATATCTAAAGTCTGACTCTGTCTACTAAGAGATTACGGACCAAAAGTCCGAAACTCTAGGGGTTTACTTCGCTTTTGGTAAATTTCAACAATCCTTTTGTTAAGCGCATATGTTGTAATCAACCATTTTGTAGGGTTGTGAGAGTGGGCAAAGGTCTTTCATGGCTTCTACTGAACTTCTCAATGTTGTAAGTCTTATCGACTTATAGACTTACTACTTATTACATAGCTTTAGTACAAAATGGTTTAATCTTACCGCTTGCGTGTTGTTGACATCAGGGTTTCACCGCGATCATATACATTGATGGAGGATATGTTACCTCGAATGCGAATGAACTACTAGTAGAAGAACACTAAAAACACAAACATGAACATTCCTTTCTGTAAACTTATTAATAAAAACACTTGTAAGTTTATATATCCTTTTATTTTGTTTTGCCTCCACACATTCTCCAATGTGACAAAGAAGAATCAATACAATGAAACAACAAACACAAGTTTAAAATGTACAAAACTCACACAACACTTTTCACCTAAGTGGTTAAAGTATCAGGAAGAGCAACAGAGTGAGCTCCAATGATCTTACCACCAACATCCGGAAAACTTTCGTAATCCGCAAGAGAACTCACTTTACCATTAATGTCTACTTGTAATGGATACTTCATTAAGTGACCTTGCAACTCGGAAAACTCCGAACCGATGAATTTTTTCCAGTTTCCTTCCGCGATTTCGTTCACTTTCTTCACGCATTCTACTTCCCCTGCCTCCACAAATTCGTCTCCTGTTTTGCCTAAATGCTCTGCCCATAGTGACATTCTGTATCCATACACCTGTGTACAGATCTCTACCCGTTATTGTTATTATTGTTATTATTATTATTATTATTATCCTTTCGAGCAGATTCAATGATAATAGGAGGGCGGAAAAAACCTGGCCGCGAGGGTGTTTTCCCTTGTGAGACCAAGTATGATGAGGTTGATACGCGCCCATGGCTATCTCGGTATCTTTCGTACCAGCCATAGATCTTTGGTTGATATTAGCAGATCCCATTAGTACATACTCATCATCTACTATCATCCCTTTCGCGTGCACGTAAATCATGAATCGTTGGAACTTATAAGAATCCGATACCTGAAAAATGCGGTATTTGTATCATTTCTCTCTAATCTTTTAAAGCAGTTCTTAGTATTTGAATCTTTTATACCGCATTGCCGTTCGTGGCTGGCATATCATCAGGAAGTTTCTCTCGTTTCCCGAGGCAATAAAAGTTAAGGTAGTCGAGCGGATGAGCATCTGATTGCGCCGATTTGAGTTCTCGGGTTATAACATCGTACATCATTTGCATAGTTTGGCTCTGCAAACAAAGATGTTTTAAAGCGGAAATGTTGGTCTTTTTTGAAAGAATCTAGTTTAGTATCCGCGGTAAAAGTCTTTACCTGCCAATATAGAATTTCTTGCACTGGTCCGGACTTTGGATCGCCTTCGGGCCATAATGGTATAACGACATAAACGGAAAATCTTTCTTCAGCTCGGATTTTACTAACAATCTTTAATGCCAACTCCATAGGAATAAGATTGTCAGCTCCTGGCCATTCAATACGAAACGCGGGATCAGTAAAAATTCAAATGAGCCTATGCAAACGCGGGATCACAAAGAACAATATGTTACCTGCATCTTTATAAGAAGGCCAAGCATAAGAAGAACCGAGGAAATACTGATTCTCGATATATACGAAATGCTGAGCAGATCTTATCGCTTGTATGTACGCAGTCTGAATGCTTTTATCTACTACAAGACGCTTTGCACATTCGAGATGCTGCGGTAAATTAAACAATTTTGAAGACTTAGTAAGTAACTTATACCGTGTGGAAGACTTAGTAGGTTGATTTTCTAACCTGTGCTTCGGCTTCATCTTCGTATTTCGGAAATCCTTTAAGGGATCCCGAGTCGATAGAACGGAATATCTGAACATGCCAATTCTCAGGATCGTCTTCTTTAGAAACATAAACAATTGGATCATCCTCTGGAACAATTGAAGTACCGTCTTTCATGAAGTTAAACACCGGGCTTAGAATCCACGAGATACGTCCTATACGAATCAAAGCATCATCTTGCCATCGAGTTTTCCCTTTTAAAAGTAAACTAAACTCTTTCCATCGCGTTGCCTTTCTCCACCTTTGCTCAAAGTTTATGAGAACATCGTATGCCGCTGGCCCGTCTATTCTACAATGCAAATCGTGCCACGGTTGTCTTGGAGCCTTGGTACCAGCCTGAGGAAGTAGAGAAACAGAACACGGAATCAGGAGTAAGTAAAGAGCTTAGGATTCGAGTTTAGCGAGTAGTCAATCATATACTTACTGGAAATGTAGGATTGTGAAAATCATCTTTAAATACAGTGTCGAGGTCGTGTAATATCCGATGCTCAGGCGTGTCGTAACGACCATCACAAAGATCGATACCGCCAATAAACGCTGTGACTTTGCGGTTATTACCAACAGCTTGAGTGTCTACAAGAACACACTTTTGATGGTGCGTGAACAGAGTGCCAACAACCTACAACATGTACAAATATTCATAAACTAAGCTAATGAGAAACGATGGGCGCGACATCGATGAGGCATTTCCGAGATATCTTCTATCCATCTTTACTAATATTCAACCTATCAATATCAATACCAAATACAAACTCTCATGAGCTAATAGGACTTGCCTGTTGTTTGAACAACCCGAGTTTACTACTAGCATAGCGGGGCGACAATACGCATATCACAGAAGAATGCTTGAAAAATCTTCTAGTCTCTTCATCATGTGTCCCCATAACTCCGGGCTACCAAAAGAAAAAGAAAAATGTCATACAACATGAATTGTCCACAAGAGAATTCCTTTCAAATTTCGCACTCTGCAAAGAAACTAACACTAGATCTAACAATTGTAACACCCCAGCCGCCACGTGGACCCTGAAGCTCATTCCCTAAATGCACTTTGGTGATATAGATAGTCAAATCAATTCTTTTAAACTAGTCACATGATCAAACACTCACCGTGCTTATCCCGAACTTATCATGAGAAGTCTTATCATCCCATACAAGTAACAAAACCCGAACACCTTCCTCCGATTTGTATTTAAGCAATTCGCCTAACGTCAAGTCACCGCCTCTCGGTAACTTCCTAGTAGGTTCCCTAACAAGCTTCACCTTATGGAAGACCGACCAACCAACAATGTAGATCAAATGATGAGCTTCAGAAACCGCATAGCAAATATCTTCCCAACACTTGCCATGTTGATAAACCTCACCATTATCTAACCCAATCTCCGGCAACATTCCGTCGATCACATGAGCATCTTGGTAAAGCCTGACCTGACTTCCTTTCCTCACGGGAAAATAAGTCCGGTCAACGCCTTTACCTCCAATCCCACTCCGGTATGTCTCAATCTGATCAAACGGAATGAATTTCATTTCGATATACAAAGCGGTTTCTTTCTTCGGGGGTTTCCCCGAAGGACCGAAAACGGGAAACCATCCGGAGATTCGTTCTCCGGACGCAATTTCCCGAACAGGTATCTTAGCGGTACCGATAATTTGCGCGCCGAAAACATCATCATCTTTAACCTGAAACTCAAGATAAGAAAGCGGATGAGCGATAGAGATTTTGAAATGCTCGTCCCAAATAGGATCTTGCGAGTTTTTCAAAACGCGAGTTCGAGCAAGAGTCGCTTGTGGAACGACGACGGTTACGTAAGGATCGCTTGTTATAACCCTACGGTGACCACGGATGTTTCTATCGCTGGAGGAGTTTCCATCACCGTCTCTGTGATTATATCCGTCGTCTACATCGACGGGTCTAGCGCAGGAGTTACAAGCGGTGATGCAACGACGCATGTGTTCGGAGAACATGTCCATGTTTGGTAATCTCCTTGCTTGAACGATTTTTAAATCGATGTCGCCGTGTAAAATCATTACATCGTCGGATGTTTTCGCCGCCATGGTTAGAGATCGGAAGAAAGAAGAAACGAAAAACCGAAAACCCCTTTTATGGAACAGGGCTCGGCTTTTTGTTTTTGTTGTTGCTACAGATGAAACAAGAGGATGATGATGATGATGAATTTGAAAGTTTTTTTTTGTTATAATTTATTTTTAGAAATGATGTATTTATTTTATTTTAATAAAATGTAATTATTATTTTAGGTGAAATGATTTTTAGAGAAAGAGATGGGAGGAAGAAGAAGATGAAGGAGGAGGGACACGTGGAAGCACGTAGTGATTTTCGTGTTGAGATCTGAAGTGAAGTAGTTGCACACGTTCTGCGTTTTTAGTTTCTTTTGATTGGTAAGAATGTGTTTTAAACACTTTGTTTATTTTCTTCTTTAAAGTCTCTATTGATGACTAATTTGATTTTTTTTGTTTTTCAACATTTTTCTAGAGAGTTGTTTGAATATAATATAGTAAGTTGAGAATGATATTTGAAAAAGTCTTTCTTGTTGTGAGAATCTTAGATGCATTCACCATATCTCTATTAAATTATTGTTCACAAGTCACAACTTCCATCAATTTTTTTTTTAAAGAGAAAGTGTGTAGAATGGGCAAATGATGAATCCAATAAAAATAAAATCAGAATTGACAATGCCAATAATTACTCTAATTATAAAGTGATAAAATTATAAAGTGATAAAATTTAGAAAAATCTATAGAAATTTATAAATAATTTATATAAACTATACAAATTTAAGTTTAGTCATCTAATAATATTTTTTAATATTCTAACGGGTTTTGTTTCACGATATTTCAGGTATTGAATATTATCTGAATTGAACTCATACGAGTATCCGAGAAAAGCTGAAAGTTCGAAAATCTGAAATCTAAATCGAACCTAAAATTTGATATAGCTGAAAATTATACGAATTTTGAATTTGAACCCGAATCCGAAACTCGAAATAACCGAAAATTATAAACTTGATACTCAAAAAATCTAAACATGATTAATAATATCTAAATTTATTTAAAAAAAACTCACGCGGTTGCGCGGATCAAAACTCGAGTTCTTTTTTTTTAAAGAGAAAGTGTGTAGAATGGGCCAATGATGAATCCCATAAAAATGAAATCAGAATTGACAATAACAATAATGACTTAATGGAGAAATTATATAAACAAAGAAGTAAATTCAATAAAAATAAATACTGGAATTGGATAATTATTTTTACATTGGAAAGTGTAGTTATCTATTTAAAGTCTTCACATGCGAACAAAGGAACGAAGAAGTATTCTCGATTTAAATCTACGTAAAGAAGTAACATAAACGAATCCTTTAAAATTGATGGAAACATCAAGAAGCAAAGATGAAAAGCCCAAAGATTTTTGTTTTATATTGTTATTCTTTTTGGGCTTTATGGATATAAGTTCTTTTTTAAGAGTAATATACAAATCACAAGAAAAACATTTAGTACTAAGAACACACACACCATTGTTACAAAGTTTTTAACACTTTGAAATGGTTTCTTCCTTTTCCTCCTCAGCTTCTGAAATGAAAATGTAGGCTATGTTTCGTGAGCTGCAAGGAGTTTTTAAAACCCTAATGGTGTCAAGAGATTTTGGAAGTGTTAGTTTTTACCTAAATACTTGAGACTCTTCTCTCTCTATTTCTCAATGGTTGTTGCTTTTATCATCCTTTTTTCCAGTCTTGTCGTTTTTATCTCCCTCGTGTGGAGTGTACTGACCTGTGGATGAGGGTGAATACCCGCGAACTGACGGCGAGTAGCCTGCGCTTGGGCTGTAGTCAGGGCTTGCTCCTGAGCCGTACGGGCTGTGAAGACAGATTACACACTTTTCTTAGCGGAATTGAAATCCTAATGACTGGAGATTGTGAAAATTTTCAAATGAGATCGAACCTGCTGGGACTGTATGTTGGACTTGAAGGCGAATACGATGGAGATGTGGGTGAATATGATGGTGAAGTCGGGCTGCGGAGTTGAAAATTTTATTAGAAATGATCACACTATCAGAAAGGATAAGAGAAGCTTCATAGAGGTTGATCAATTAAGAGAACTACTTACCTGTAGTTCGGGGATGTTGGACTGTACGGGCTAGCTGGTGATAGCCTTGCGTTGCTCGGAGAGTAAGCTAGAGACGGGCTGTATTTTGCGGACTGAGGGTTGTAGCTTGGAGAAGTGGGACCGTAACTTGGTGATGTTGGACTGTAACTTGGTGAGGTTGGGCTGTAGCCAGGAGATGTAGGGCTGTATGCTGGTGAAGTAGGGCTGTAAGAAGGTGATGTGGGGCTGTAGGATGGTGAAGTCGGACTGTAGGATGGCGAAGTCGGACTGTAAGATGGTGAAGTCGGGCTGTAAGATGGGGAGGTTGGGCTGTATGCAGGTGAGGTCGGGCTGTATGCAGGTGAGGTTGGGCTGTAAGCAGGCGATGTGGGGCTGTAGCTTGGGGAAGTCGGGCTGTAGCTCGGAGATGTAGGGCTGTAGCTTGGGGATGTAGGGCTGTAGCTTGGAGATGTCGGGCTATAGCTCGGGGAAGTTGGAGAATAGGACGGACTTGTAGGAGAATAAGCAGGACTTGTTGGGCTATAACCAGGAGAGCTGGGACTGTAAGTCGGCGAAGTCGGACTATAACCCGGGGACGTCGGGCTATATCCAGGTGAAGTGGGACTGTATCCAGGAGAAGTGGGACTGTATCCAGGGGATGAAGGACTGTAGCCAGGAGATGAAGAAGGCGAAAAGGACATCCCACCAACATAAGGAGAGAACTGTGCATCGGAGATTGGTGACAGACGCATATTTGGACTCAAGAGATAGTTTGGGGACATCATGCCTTCATGGTAAGGAGTGCCTGACACTGGTGAACGAGCAGGAGTCATTCCAAACTCTAGACCATCCATGTAGCTAGGAAGCTGAAGCTCGATCGCATTCTTCAGCATCTCATCATTCAGATACAGTGCACAATCTCCTGTCCCAATAGGAGCAAGCTGACCAAGCATTATGTTCTCTGTAACACCGCGTAAGCAATCTGTCTCGGCATAAGCTGCGGCATCCAACAGAATATCAACCGTCTCTTCAAACGAGCATCTCATCAGAGGCCCGGTGTCGTTTCTATTGATACCATGTCGAGTGATAGCCATCAGATGACCACGATAGGTCATAGTATCACACAAGATGGCAAGATGTCGGTAGTTCACATAAGATCCATCAAATGATATCACAACTCGAAGCTCATCCAACAGAGCACGACGAACTGCCTCAATTCCGAGAACCTCAATGATTTCAATCAAGTGATTACTTGTCGTCCTCTTGGGATCCACATCTTCATGGCACATAACAGCTAACAGATTAACACCTTCTGTGTCTAACATCCATTCCTCAGATGTCTTGAATCCGTCTTCCTCATCAAATCTGCTTTTTCTAACCTGTTTGATGAAGACCTTGTTGATGTCAGGAATACCTCTGAGCGCCATTTCTGTCAGCATGTTGCTCTCAATCTTCTTAAGGAAAACATCATCTTCAGCTGATTCATCTTGTGCTTCTCCCTTTGCTCCCTCATCGTTCATAATACGAATTCGGAGGATCAGCTTTTGAGCATTGTCGTCATTGAATATGCAAGTCAGGTCATCATCAAACTCTTGGTTGATCTTCTCCGCAATATCCGCCATACTCAGTTTCTTATCAACCATCATCTCACGGTTCAACTCTATACGAAGCAGCCAAGGAGATATTTTATCCGGAGAAACATCTTCATCTGGCATTTCATAGTAGGACCTGACAAATTCAAAATCTTCTTCAATAATTGTACTCATCGGATCTGGGTCATACCAGACCTCCGTAGCTTGCGTGACACTCCTGAGAGTAGTATACTCCAAAGCACATTGAACAGTCTTGGCCCCCTCTTTTGATCTGCTAGCTTCCGGTGTGAGGTAGACAGATAGGGAAGGCGTTTTGATCCTTTTCGCTACATTAATAATCTCTCGCAACCTGGGAACACCTAGTGTAACATTCTTTGCACTGACACCAGCATAATGGAAGGTGTTTAGCGTCATCTGCGTAGCAGGCTCTCCAATTGATTGAGCAGCAACACAACCAATCATTTCCCCTGGAGCTACTAGTGACTGTAAAAATCTTGTTTCAATCTCACCAATGACCCACTCAAAAGCCTCACGGCTCAGCTTGTATTCCTCCAACACTCTTTTACTAGCTAGAGTGCTGCGAAGCAAAATATTAAAGAACAGTGTGGCATTTTTCTGTGCTTCTATACTCAACGCATCGTCGCCAGGAACAACTAACAGCCTTTCCTGTAGTTTATCGACCGCATCAACAATTTCAACAGGGTGCATATCTGAAATCTTGCGCAAGTCAATCTTGAAAGTCTTCTGGGCATTCCAGATATGCCTCTTGATGTTAACAGGTAATGGCCAAGTGCTGTCACCATTCGTTGCAATTTCAGTCCCGAGTTGGTATCTGTCAGCCTCAAGTTTCTGATATTCCGCATCAAATACATCACGCAACTCTCGAATTCCTTTTAAGTCTTCAAGATGTTCATCACTTAGGTATGTAGGGTTCCAGTTTTCATCGTCAATCTCATACTTGAATGTCCTATCAAACTCTGATTTCTTCATTTTCAAGGAATCCAGCTTCTGTGACTCAATCCACACAGCATCCATACCATCTTCCCCATACAGAAATTGAATAACATCACCCAAAGAGTTTCTGACTGTCCCATCATATTTAACCATAATATCCTCCATAGCCTTCACCAATCGCCTCTGAATGTATCCAGTTTCTGATGTCTTCACAGCAGTATCAATAAGACCTTCCCTTCCTCCCATTGCATGGAAAAAGAACTCTTGAGGTGTCAACCCACGAAGGTACGAATTTTCTACAAATCCACGACTTTCTGGACCATAATCATCTTTGGTGAAATGCGGCAATGTACGCCCATCAAATCCAAATGGGATCCGCTTCCCTTCAACATTTTGCTGACCGACACACGCCGTCATTTGAGAAATATTAATGAAACTTCCTTTGGATCCTGCTGTCACCATAGCCTTAAGGTTATTGGTTTCTGCTAAACTCTTTTGAGCACTACTACCAGCATCATCACGAGCTTTATTCAAGACCTACCAAGAACAGTTTATGGGTCAGCATAGATAAGAAAATCACTGACAGCGTACCAAAAAAAAATCAGATTATTATAAAGCCATTAATATACCTGGTTAACCCTGTTCTCGAATGTCTCTGTCATAGTTCTCCCCGGTTCAGGATCCAGTTTCTTTTCCTGGAACTGACGGATCAGGTCTTTCACTTGATTTTTTGCATTAGAGATGGTTTCATTAATTTTCTCCATTGTTGATGAATCAGCAATTGTATCACCAATTCCAATGGTGAAACCATTCTGCAGAAGCCAGTAATTGACAAGCCACTGAGTATGGCCGAGGAATTTCCTAGCTGCATCAGGTCCAACCTCTTCCCTATAAATCAAGTAAAAAAATGTTAATTAAAAGAGCTCATAAAACCATTTGCTATATCAGGATGTTCTCGACGATACTCCGAGCAGAGTTAAGTCTTTATAAGTCCCAAAACTTCTAAGCAATAGAGTAGATGTGACAAACCACATAAATACTCCAGTTTGATTTAAAATTTTGTTTGTGACAAGTGAGCGTGATGCAGCATCTTACCATATGACATGCACGAGACTTCCATTACCGGTACCAAGGGTCTTTTTACAGAGAGTTCCGGCAAGAAGTTCGCCTCTTTCAATTCGCACTTGAGTATCCCCTGGAGTTATGAATCCAGTCTCTGCATCTGAGTGCCAAGCAGAGTATCTAAACAAATTTATCTGCTTTGGTATGATGAGATTAAAAACTTGTTTCCCAGTCCAAAGAGGACGAGGCTTCAAAATTGCAGGAGCTGGAACTTTTCCGTCGAAGTCTTCCCACCACATAAGAATGTTCATGAATACATCCTGAAAATGGAAAAGATATATCAGCACAGGGGTTCGTATATCCTCTAAGAGACAGCCTTAACAAGCAACCGCAAATTGTTACCTTCTCTATGAAGGTATCTCTCTTCGTAATCTTACGACATCCTAGAAGGGTATCCTGGACGATACCCATCACAGGCCGATTCGCTTGGGGTGATACGATACATTTCGGGACCATCATCAGCTCCAACACCTCGGCCCTTGTTTCAAATGATTGAGGCACATGCATGTTCATCTCATCCCCATCAAAATCAGCATTGTAAGGAGAGGTGACAGACAAATTCAGACGGAACGTAGAATAGGGCATAATCCTAATCCTGTGACCCATGATAGACATTTTGTGCAGACTTGGTTGACGATTAAACAGAACAAAATCACCATCAATTAAGTGCCGCTCCACCTGCAAAAAAGAGTAGAAAAATGACTACTGCTGAGGGAAAAAAACTTTGTGGCAAGAGTGGACAGATTAAAGAGAGGCAGTAAATACTTTGTATCCAAGTTCCAAATGATGATCACTACTCTTCTTAAGGTACCGAAGATCTAATCTCTGGCCATCGTCCCTAATGATATATTTCGCCCCGGTCTTGCCAGGTGGAGGATGTGGCCCGTAATCAACAAGCTCCTTTAATCTGCCAATAAAAAATTGTCAACAAAACACAGAAAAGAAAATACTTTGCTGAAAGTAGAATGAGCACCAGAAGTACTAACCTTTCAATGTTGTATGGAGTAACTGTTTCCGGGTAAGTAAGATTCAGGGCAATACTCCACGGTACACCAAGTTCATCGATGTTTATTGTTGGATCTGGTGTAATAACAGTACGTGCCGAGAAATCAACACGTTTTCCCATCAGATTTCCCCTGATTCTGCCTTCCTTTGCCTTCAGCCTACTACATATTGATTTAATAGGCCTCCCTGATTTTTGAGTAGCCTGAAAATCATAAAGGCCAATCCAGATAAGCAATGTACGTGTGTATCGAACCAGATACGGAAAGGTACAAAAGCATTACCCTTGGCTGTCCAGGCAACTCATTATCAAAATATGTAGCGATGTGAAACTGCAAGAGTTGAGTAAACTCTGATATAATATGAGCTGGTGCTCCATTCTTTTCCTGTCTTTTCAAGTTCTCATTGTGTCGAATAATCATGGCTAACTGATGTGTCAAGTCATCCTGCATCAACAACGAGCAAGTTGAAAAAAGGTAATAACAATGTCAGTCGATACTAACTTTGTACTAATATCTAAGCAAGCTTTTTTATTCAGTAAATCGAAGTCTGACTTACCTCACTTCTGGAAGTGGCGTCCATCATCACAGATGGTCTGACAGGAGGCGGTGGAATAGGAAGGACTTCTAGAATCATCCAGTCAGGACGAGCATACTTAGGATTGAACCCTAAGAGTTGACAGTCCTCATCACTAATCCTCTTTAAAACACTCAAAACCTGCAAGAACCTCACATGCCATCAGATTACCCCACACATTGAAGGGGTAAGTTCATTCAAAAGAAAAAGACGAACCCTGTCAGCACCAAGTGTCTGTTTCCTTTCTGCAGGCTCCGGAAGCTGGTCAGGCTCATCGGTTTTCTTCCTTGTAATTTTATACTCTGCAATCATCTTCATCCCCTCAATAGTCAGCTTCGGTTGCTGTGCACCACAACCACCACGGCTTTTCTTAACCGGTTCATCCGTGTCTTGGTTTTGAATATCATCAATATCATCGCCACCTTCACATTTCGTCTTGTTTTTACAAGCATCCAAAATCTTCTTAAGCCTATTCTTTGGATTCTTGATCTTCATAGCTTGCTTAAACTTATGCTCCTCCTTCATAAAAAATAACAAAAACCGATTATTCTCAACACAAAATACATACCCAATACAGTTCCAATAAACCTTCCCTAGAACACAATACCTCATCAGCTAAAATCTTGGAGCAATTGAAGCAAACGCATCGCATTATACTCAACACCGTCTTCATAAAACCGACATGAAACATCGGCTTCGCAAGCTCAAGATGACCAAAATGTCCAGGACACTCAGCCATATTAGCCATACAAGTCTCACACTTAACTTTCCGATCAATAGTACCTAACCGACCATCGCTTAATCCTCCCAACTTAGGTTTACCTTTCTCGGTAGTCTCACTATGCTCAACGTGTATAACAGACATTTGCCTCTGAAAAAAAAAACGAATCAAAAAGCAAAGACAAACACAAATCCATTAGCAATCAGCGAGAGACACAATCGAAACAGAAGCTAAGAAGAGAATCTCCTTATAGCTTAAGCTTAGAAGACGAAAGCAAATGAGCAATGAGCTGAAAGAGGAAAGGAGGATTACGATCTCATCGGGGCTGAGTATACCAAACTGAACCACTCGGACTTTGGAGACCTCAGCCGGAGAAAATGGAAACCGTGTATCCATGGCGGCGAAGAATCTCCGATCAAAGATGAATCGAGAAAACGAAGGAGAAAATCTTTAGAGGTGAATCAAAAAAAATCTATAATAAGTGTTTCCCTCTCTTTCTCTGTAGAGTAAGTTTTTAGAATTGAAACTTCTTCTTTTTTTTTTGGTCCCCTTTGATGGTTTTTGACAGATCTGGGATTGTCTCTCGTCTCTTCAAGAGGAGAGATTGAGCAAAGAGGAACGATGATAGCCCTAAGTCTTTATTTATAGACAAAAGAGGACGATGACTCCTTAGAAGTCGGTTTTTGTTTATTGGGCCGTATATGGGCCCATTTGTTTTGTTATTTTTTCTTTAACTTTGATGCAAAATTATTAAAAAGAAGAACAACCCAATTTATTTATTTTTTAGGGCTATTCTATTATTGAAAGACTTAAGATGGTGCGACAGTGGCCGGTGGTATGACAAGTTACACCGAAATAAAACAACTATAGCTAAACGAATTAAATTGTCCGGTTTAGAATTTAAATTTCGTGGAATATATGAGATTTTGAAATGCAAAAACGAAGTTCTCTCGAGAACTTCCTCTCGTACTCTTTAAGCTCCGTAGCTCCAAACTCTGAGCGGAATGGCAATATCCAATTTTATATTTGTTAAACAAAAACACCAAAATTTATATATGTAATTCCATTAACATAATAAATTCTAATAATTACCACCTATCATTAGGGGGCTTTTTGATTTAGTCTTTCTTTTGTAGCAATATAAAAAAGAAAAGTTGAAATTGCAAGTTCAAAAAATTTACTTTCCTAAAACATAAAAAGGAATTAAAAAAAGACAGAGTTCTCATACTTTATTATTCAAAAAAAAATGACTTAGTAGTAGTGACAATGGTTCCAACCGACTAAGCAAGAAGCAAAACATGAAGAGAAAAAGAAAAGACACGAAGAAAGCAGAGTTTTATTGCAACAAAGTTGTCTCTTCGTGGCTTATAAAGATTTATTGTTTGATCAGATTCCTAATCACGTATTGCAAAATCCCTCCGTGATTGAAATAAGCCAACTCCACCTGCAAATTCCAATTTCCTCTTAAAGCTTTAAAAGCAAAATCAAAGGCGAAGATAGGGTCATAAGAGATGATGTTTTACCTCGGTGTCGAATCGGAGTGTACATGTGAAAGATTTGCCATTGTTCGTGACGACAGTTACATCTTGTCCTGGTTTGATCTCATTAACATTGTTTGGGAGGTCAATGGTGTAAAGCTCCTCGCCCGTTAAGCCTAGAGTCTCTGCATCTTCTCCCGTCTTGAAGCACAACGGTATGATTCCCATTCCAACCAGATTGCTTCGGTGAATTCTCTCAAAGCTCTTTGATATCACTGCTTTCACACCCTGTTGCAAACCGCATAGGATTGTCAAAAACTGTAAATACGAAAAAAAGCTAAAGCGTGTAAGCTAAAAGACTGTACCAAAAGCATTGGACCCTTAGCAGCCCAATCGCGGGAACTTCCACTTCCATATTCAGCACCAGCCAAAATGATTGTGTCGCGTCCCTCGTTCTTGTATCTCTGTTACAAAACAGAAAAAGAGAACCCGATAAGAACAAAGCTATGGAACTGCTTTTCAGTTTGATATGGTAGTCCTATAAACTATGAATTGATGCTTTAGAGAGGATAAAGAAAGTGCGTGGGATTGATTTATAATACCATGGCAGCGTCGAAAACAGAAAGCTTCTCTCCGCTAGGGATGTGAACTGTTTTAGGACCAACTTCTCCTTTCAAGTGTTTGTTAACAATACGGATATTTGCAAAAGTGCCTCTCGCCATAATCTCATCATTACCACGGCGACTCCCGTAAGAGTTGAAGTCTCTTCTATCCACACCACGTTCCATCAAGTACTTTGCCGCAGGACTGTCCTTGTGGATGCTACCAGCTGGTGAGATGTGATCAGTGGTGATACTGTCTCCGAAATTTAGCAGACAGTAAGCATCTTTCACACCGTGTGGACCAGGAGGAGACATGGACATGCCCTTGAAATAAGGCGGCTCGTGAATGTAAGTTGATTTCGGATCCCACTCGTAGAGTTTGCCTGACGCGACAGATAACTGATTCCACATTGAATTCCCTTTGGTGATTGCTTCATATGTAGCTTTGAACATATCAGGAAGGACACTAGCTTGCACGACCTGAAAATACGAAATAGAGACTTAGCATCCCTTCCAACTATGAAATCTCTTATGATTTATGTACTATACAAGTAGATTGTATATATCTACCTCAGCAACTTCTTTGTTTGAGGGCCAGATGTCCCTAAAAAATATCTGTTTGCCATCTTTTCCAGTTCCAATGGGCTCTGACTCAAAATCAATGTCAACCTACAAGAGTATGGGATTGATTCAATGCTTCGTATAGCATGAATGTTTAATGGTTTTAGTTAGAGTTGGAATTAACATACAGTGCCAGCTAGTGCATAGGCTACAACAAGCGGCGGAGAAGCTAGATAATTCGCTCTTGTTAACGGATGAACACGTCCCTCAAAGTTTCTGTTCCCCGACAGCACAGCGGATGCCACCAAGTCTTGTACATACATGAGAAACATTTTAGCTTCACATACGAAAATTCAAAAAAAGCATTACATCATTAGCTACTCAAGACTTACCGTTATCAACTATGGCTGAAGCCACAGCTTCATGGATATCCCCCGAATTTCCAATGCATGTGGTACACCCATAACCAACTATACTGAAGCCAAGCTGATTCAAGTACTTCTGCAAGCCACTGCAAGAATTAAAAACTCAGGACCCTCTACTACAGAGTAGAAGGAAATAAATTTTGACCAAAAACATTTAATGGTGTATCTGCAGTACCTCTTTGCCAAGTACTTGGTTACAACTCCAGAGCCAGGAGCAAGACTAGTTTTAATCCATGGCTTAACCTAATAATGGAGAAATTTGAAACACTTTCATTACTTCCATTGAACAGAAAGATATTAATACACGATCACAAAAACAAGCACACCAGTAAGGAAGAGTAGTCAAACCTCCAGTCCTAGTTCGCATGCCTTCTTTGCAACCAAGGCAGCGCCAAGCATTACACTGGGATTTGAGGTATTTGTGCAACTGGTGATTGCTGCTATAACAACATCTCCATGTCTAAGTTGTGCTGGAGTCCCGTTGAAATCGAACTCCGCAACCTTACTCTGTGCTTCTTTTGGTACAGCAAAACCCTGGAAATATCATGGATAAGTAGAATCACCAACCACAATTTTATTAAACTGGAACTCAATTATAAATTCAGAAATGTTGCATGACACAGTTGCTTACTGGACCCGCTTAATAACTTAAATACCTCGACATAATGCCTAATCTTGTTTTTAAACCATAGTATCATTTGCTAGACGTGCCATCATTTTCCTAGAGATTGAGCTCTCGGGAAATAGAAGAGTTCTAACCTTAAATCCTGCTTTATTATCCAAGCAAGAATGCCAGTCTGCTTTCATTTCCTTCAGTGGAACACGATCGTGTGGCCTGTATCATGTAATAGAGAATATATTTTTAATGGTAGAATAGACGAACAGACAGTTTATGCGGAGACGTCACTAATTGTACCTCTTGGGACCAGAAACACAAGGTTCTACATCCTCGAGATTCAATTCCAGATTTGAGGAGTATACTGTCTTGCTCTCCGGCTGAGATGAGTAACAAGTTCCAAATGTTGTGTACGTTAAGCAATATGATAGATGACAACTGGCATAAAAATGAAGCATTGGAGAAGCTCAAGGTTTTACCTCACTGTAGTCCACAAACATCTTGTTTGCTCGTAAATACGCCTCAATCATAGAGACCTGCAATTCAATTCACAAATTACTACCCTGATGAAATGCAATATCACGCTAGATTATGTTGATTTCCTTGCAATTCCTTACAGTTTCGTCGCTCCTGCCAGTCAGCTTGAGATACTGCAGAGTGACATGATCGACGGGGAAGAATCCCATGGTTGCACCGTACTCGGGAGACATATTAGCAATTGTAGCACGATCAGCTAGAGACAATTCTCTCATCCCTTCCCCTGTGTAGGGAAAAAAATGGATGCATATGTGAGTTAGTCTACCTCAGTCAGCTACTGGATTTAACAAGTGACAAATATGAAATATGATATCAAAAATGTTTTCGTTAATGTACCGTGGAATTCAACAAACTTTCCAACAACTCCATGTTTCCTCAGCATCTGAGTTACTGTTAAGACCAAATCAGTAGCTGTCATTCCATCTCTTAGTTTTCCCGTTAGCTTGAATCCCACAACACCGGGCAGGACCATGCTCATCGGCTGCATGATAAGAGAAAAGATCGTGCTAAAGTTAATTATAGAAGAATTTCAACGAAGTGTTTAAACCTTAACTGCCAAAGAATCATCCTTTGATTCGAACCAAAGTTTCAAAAAGAGTTCAGGCAGTTGGTTATAAGTTCTCGACCAAGAGAGCATATAATTTACCTGGCCAAGCATGGTAGCTTCTGCTTCTATACCGCCAACTCCCCATCCAGCAACACCCAGTCCATCAATCATAGTGGTGTGAGAGTCTGTACCAACAACACTGTCCGGGTAAAGAACTCCATTTGTGTTGAAAACAACTCTAGCAAGGTATTCTAGGTTGACCTGAAAACCACAAAAATTACGGAACTTAGTATAATCTTGAATTAGCATCGAAAAGACATTCAGCATTCACACAGACACGGTTGTTCCCCAGTCCTTTACGTACTTGATGAACAATTCCAGATCCAGGAGGTACGACAAGCATGTTCTGGAAAGCATTTGAACCCCACTTAAGAAAAGCAAATCTTTCTTTGTTACGCTGGAACTCAAGCTCCATGTTTGCCTGCACTGCATTCTCGGATCTCGCCACATCTACCTGAACTGAGTGATCAATGACAAGATCTACAGGGACCTGCCAAAACAAGCCCTGTATCAAATACCTTGCATCATACAAACAAGAAGGACACAGAAACAACGAAACTAACCAACGGATTAATCTTATTAGAATCTCCACCAAGATTATTCATAGCATCCCTCATGCAAGCAAGATCAACAACAGCAGGAACACCAGTAAAGTCCTGAAAAAAACAAACAAAACAATGACATTGAATCAAGCATTCTTCACAAAGTCACAAACATTTTCTCTCATCAAAGATTATGTAATCTACCTGAAGAAGCACACGAGCAGGTTTAAAAGGAATCTCAACTTGTTTAGGAGAAGTATTCTCCCAATCAAGTATCTTCTCAACATCATTGCTCTTAACTTGAAACTCATCACAGTTACGTATAGCAGATTCGAGAAGTATCCTAATCGAATAAGGCAACTTATCTACATACAACAACAATCATCAAATCTCGATCAAATTTTTGTTTCCATAAGCATCGATTTCGAATCAGATAAAAGCCAAAACTCACCGATCCTTGGATCGTTGAGAGCTGGTAAGCTATAGTAGTTTCCGAATTCGCCACCGTCAGGCTTCTCAAGCGTCTTCAGGATACGTCGGAAAGGATTCTCGGAAGCTGAAAAAAACGAGATCGACGAATGAAAATCAAATACAAAATCAAAAGAGGACGAGAAACTTTTGAATCGTTTGACCATTTTCGATCGTGAACGATAACGAAATGGAGAAAGGAGATGATGAATCGTTACCCATTGATGGATGATGATAGAGCTCTCGTGTGTGAAGAAGAGATCTGTTTCGAGCGAGAGAGAAAGAGAAGTTAGTGGAGTTGGTGAAAGCGATGAATCGGATCGGAGACGAAGATGATTTTTATAAGTAAAAGAAAGAAGAAATTTAAATTAAAAAAAAATCTGAAAATTAGCCATGTGGGCTCTTCTCGTCAAAAGTGATGGCAGGTTGATTTTATTTTTTTATTTTTTTCCTTTTTCTTAATTTTTTATGAATATTCTTGCTTTTTTGTATCAAGTGAATAATTGCATAATGTGAATATTCTTGTTTTTAAAAAATTTTTATCTGATAAACAAAATTGTTTTGTATGTTGTAGTTTCATGAAACCAGTTTCTAAAAAGTTTCTCAATTTTAGTATGTATTAGGAACTCATATATTTTTTGACAATATATAGAAATTGATTAGTGATCATTACTAATTCATCAACAAAAAAGTTAAAAATACATATTAGTGTTTTAAAAGTGTGGTTCCATTCTAATTCCGTTCTAATTTTGTAGTAAAGGTGGACATTCAGATTTTGGATCTAGTTCAGTTCAAATATATTTGGGTTTTGGGTTTTGTGTTTTCGAGTGCATAACATTGAACTTCGTTTGGATATTTCCTAATATAGATCGTATTCGGTATGAGTATATTTAAGAGCTTGAAGAATTTACTAACGTAACAAAATCGAATATATTTGAAATTATTTCGGGTTTAGTTCAGACTCATCTTTATTTTCGAGTTTTTCGAGTATTTCCAGGCTGTAAATTTCGTGCGATCCGGGTTTTTTAGTTTTTCGAATACATATTCGTTTTCGGTACGAGTTTAGATAATATTTGATACTTAAAATACAATTTAACTGTGATATATTTCAAAATCAATCCAAATTCAGTTTTTTGCTCATTCCTTTCTCATAGTATTCTACATTTGGGCCTAACCCATCTTTGTGGTGAACTAATTCAACCTAGCCCAAAACAATAA
This sequence comes from Anastatica hierochuntica, assembly GCA_900406275.1. Taxonomy (NCBI): domain Eukaryota; kingdom Viridiplantae; phylum Streptophyta; class Magnoliopsida; order Brassicales; family Brassicaceae; genus Anastatica; species Anastatica hierochuntica. The sequence goes on from OVAN01000514.1 coordinate 29,434, forward strand.
ATCATACTATAAAATAAAACTTAGGCCCAATAAAACACAAAACTACCCAATTGGTTTAGCCCATAGGTAATATTTTTGAACTTTGTTCATCAATAAAATGTATTTAATATTAGTAGTTGCATTTTAAAATTTACAAAAAAACAAGTGGATTTTGTTTATGCATTTTTATATGTAATAATCCAAAGTTTCATTGGATGTTTAATACGTAGTGTAGCTAATATTAACACGTGAGAGAATTCTAGAAACGACGTCATTATGTTAATTAGATTTCACATCTTCTTTTGTTTAATAGTTTTAACTTTTAATATATGGACAAAACCATATAAGTGTTATAGATTTTGTCGAGTGTTTTCGATTTGATGACGACTGCATGTAAGAAAAACAAAAAAAAACAAAGCGAGTAGATATGCAAGTGGTGGGCGGTAAAACATAAACGTCGTCACCATGTAGATAACCTACCAATCAAATTTATATCTTCTTTGTTTATTTGTAAGAAATCCGAATCTGAACCGAACTTGAATCCAAACTAAAATAATATTCAAATGGATCTTAGTCTCTAGTAGTTTGAGCTTTGGGTAATACTCGAACATGAATGAGTATCCGAAAAATCGATCAACCTGAACTCATAATCCGAGTAGAAATCTGAAGTTATCCGAATATTCAAATTATTACCCGAGTAGATTTGAAAATTCTAAAATGTATAAAATCCTAAATACTCGGAAATTTTGAAATATCTAAAAATGTATAATATCTGACTTGAACTTACCTAATTCGAACATGTCTAAAAATTACGAATAATCGATAAGGTTGGAGTCCAAGACCCGAATTCGAACATATCTAAAAATTACAAATATTCGATAAGGTTGGAGTTCAAAACCCGAACTCGAACATATTTAAAAACTACGAATACTCGATAAGGTTGGAGTTCACTAAAAACTTGTTAGATACTTGAAAGCTCAGTCCAAGCCTATTGTTTTCTTTTTAATTTTGTGTACTCGTTATTTCAAAGTGATTTAATTTTCCTATATACCAGTAAACTTTCGCATTTAGTTATCATATCGCTTGTTGTTCGAAGCATGAGGTTTTCCCCTAAGGTTAATGCGATAAAAAATTCGAAGAGATTTTTCGTCAAGGTGATCTTTGTTATATCAATGTGACTTAGATCTCTTATGTATTTATCAATGCTCAATGCTTATCATGAATTTAAAGACTTTAGACGTGTATGTTCATGCATGACACGCACCCATGTCTCATGCATATGCTTAGATTTTAATTTTATCCATGCTGATATACTCATGGGACCAGCTTCGGGTTCATTGGGGCATGATGTAAATATTAAAATGATGGCAATAAAATACTATTGCCCTAGATATTTTTTCTCCTAATGAGATATGTAGAAGGAAAAAAAGTATTGTGCTAGAATCTAGATATTTGTAGAAAATGTTTAAAAAACACATATGGATATATTAAATATTTGAATATGGATTCTAGACCATGCATGATTATTCCATGCAGAGCTGACCCTGAGTATTGTGAAATGAAATATTAGTTCCGGTCCCAAAAAATTTTAAGTTTATATGTATAAAAGAATTAACCTCTAATTCGTTAAAAAAATTAGGTTTAAAATGTTCGAGACTCAACGCCGTAAAAGTTTATAGCCATACAAATTTTAAAATGGGTCATGAATCCACATACCAAAATGAAATAGTAAGAGCATTTCAATTTTTTTTTGTCGGTAATCCAGGTCACAACGGGCCGGGCCGGTGGCCCTAACCCTAGTACCGGGAATTTTATCATCACATACGAGGAGTCCGAATCACAACGGGCCGATCATGTAGCCCATAACCCCTCATACGGGGATGCCCGCACATATGTGCGACCAGAAGTTCGAACCATCAACCTCCGAATTTGATGAGCTGGGTCTCGCTTTTTCAATTTCTTTAAAAGATGTTATGTTGTTAGTAAGTGTGTAGAATCAACGTATACCTAAATTCATTTTAGTTTGGTATGATAATACCATTGCTCTACTCATATAAGGCAACTTCCTATAAAAGGAAAAGCATAATCGAATAAGAATTTAACATTTCCACAAATAGCTCACGTATATATATAATTATTTATGTTTCGTATCTAATAGGGTTTATTCATTGCTTGTATTATCGGAAAAGACCCTACAATATTTTGGTTTTATTTCAAACTATCTAAATATTTTTTCTTTAAACAATTATTTTAACTTCTCCTAATCCTATATTTTAAATAATAGTATTTCACATTCTTATAAGAATTTTATAATAATAAAATTTTTAAAATACACAAGTTCTCTGAAAGAATTGTAGAATTAATGCTAACAACCACTTTGACCCAAAAATAAATCGAGACTTTTCATTTGTCTTCTTATGTTAATTGAAAGTGATATTTAACTAACGAGCAAATCGTTTGTCTTAATCTATGAATAAATGATTCTCAAAATTAATATGATAACAATACATGTAATATATATTATGTCACTAGGTGCCCTCATTAGCAACTTTTGGAAGAAAATAAAAAGAAAGCCAAAATTTTAGTATATATTTCTTTCTAAATAAATAAAAAATCAAGATAAGAGTAAATAATTTTGCTAAATAAAATACCTATATTTCATTAAAAAAATTTGCAAGATAAGAGTAAATAATTTAAATAAATACATTAGTCTTACAAACAATATAGCTCTAATTAAAGTGTTAAAATTTTTTCTTTTTTTAAAATAGCTTTTGAACCAAAAAATATAACAATATCTTTTCTAACGGAAGTATTCTTATAGAAAATATTTAGCGTGCTATCAGCAAAATCGTTCGTTTTGGTGATAAAAATCGACACATAAAACGGAAAAATTATCCCGTAAAAAAATTGAAGTTATTTTTACATAATTTGTAATAAAAAGAATAATTCCAAATGAAAAAATATAGTATTACAAAAAGTTAATTGTTATTTAATATTTTGCGCGCTAATTTCTGTTACATATCTCTCTCTCTTTCTCTTTTCTCTCATGCTTTGAAAATGAGAGATCTTTTTTTTGTTAGTCATCTTCATGGCAGGCAAAACTCAAGATTTTTACTTCACCTACTTGAGATTTAAATTTTCAAGCAAATCTTGACCCCAAGCTTTAAATGCAAGTAGGACACACTTCAGATCTTCTCTCTTAAGGCTTAAGCAAAAACCCATCTCTCTCTCTTTCTTCTATCTTCTTCTTCTCAACGTTCTCTCTCTCTCTCTCTCTCTCTCTCTCTCTCGAGTAAGCTTCACTGAGCTCTGTTTTTTCTCAAAACAGAGATCGTTTCTGATCTCTTTCTCGTTACAAAGATGTCATCTTTGAGATTCCAATCTGGGTTTTGCCCTCTTTTTCCATGTCCTTCTCTTGGTAATTTCGTCGAACGGATTAAAGACGCATGTCGTTTCCTCGTCTCTGCTGTTCTCGGCACGATTCTTTCAGCGATCTTGACCTTCTTCTTCGCTCTAAGTTAGTTCCTCTGTTTCCTCTATGCATTTCTTGATTCTCTTCTCCTATATCTCCACTTAGCTTCTTCTTGAATTCTGATGGTAGAAGAGAGAATCTGTAACTTTTGTGTTGATGGGTTTGTGTAAAAGCTAATAAAGTTGTCTCCTTTCTTCTTCTTCTTCTTCTTCTTCTTCTTCTTTAGTTGGTACATTGCTTGGAGCACTTACAGGAGCTTTAATAGGTCAAGAAACAGAGAGTGGTTTCATTCGAGGAGCAGCTGTTGGAGCTATTTCAGGAGCTGTTTTCTCAATCGAAGTCTTTGAATCATCTCTTGTCCTTTGGAAATCTAACGAATCGCGTTTCGGTTGCCTTCTCTACTTGGTAAAGTCAAGATCTTTATCTGCTCTGTTTCTTCGACTTTTCGATTCGACTCACATTGATTCATGTTTTGGGTGTAGATTGATGTCATTGTGAGTCTTATAAGTGGTAGGCTTGTAAGAGAACGTATTGGTCCAGCAATGTTAAGTGCAGTTCAAAGTCAGGTACTTTTGGTTCCATTTTTCGACAAATTCGATCTCTCTGTTTTGCGTTGGATCGATTCATTTCTCGTTTCTCATTGATCAGATGGGAGCTGTTGATCCAACTTTCGACGAGCTTTCGAGTATTTTCGACATTGGTGGCTCAAAAGGATTAACAGGAGACTTGGTTGATAAGATTCCGAAAATCAAAATCACTTGCAAAAACAACTTAGATGCTTCTGGCAACAATGACTCATGTTCCGTTTGTCTTCAGGTGTGCTTCTTTTTAGATCTTATGCATTAAGTTTCTTTGAGTTCTAATTCAAAATTGATGAGTGGAGACATGGCTGGGCAAATAATCTGAAACCCGAAAATTGAACCGGATCTAAACCGAATTAACCAGATTCGAACCGAACCAATCGTTTCTCAAAACCGAACGGTTCCAATTCAGAATTATTTCGGATACCCGAATGGGTACATGAAATAACCGAATTAATACATATATTTGTATAAATTTTCTACTATTTTATTGATATATTTTCGGATAATTCGATTTTCGGTTCGAATAGTTCGATTTTCGGATAATTCGATTTGGTTTTTTTTTGTTGTTCTGATTTTCGGAGAATTTCAGAATTTTTTTCGGATTTTGGATCCATTTCGAATCCTCTTAAAAATTTAAAAAACGACCCAAACCCGAGTGGACTCGTGGTGAAGGATCTGAAATCCACTCGGGTCCATTTCGATTCTTAAACTCCTTCGATTCGTTCTATCCTAAGTGAAGAAACTCATATCATTTATATATTACTTATTTATATATTACTTATGATCTTTCTAATTTCCGTTGTGGATAGTTATTCCTAATATTATAAAAAAAAAACCCGCAACATTCGCAAATAGAAACACACAAAAGGGTTTTGAACTTAATGTGTTTTTGTGTGTAAATTTTGTAGGATTTTCAGCTTGGTGAAACAGTAAGAAGCTTGCCACATTGTCATCACATGTTTCATTTGCCTTGTATAGACAATTGGCTACTTAGACATGGATCTTGTCCAATGTGTAGACGTGATCTTTAACATCTCTCTTCTTTCTTTACCACTTTGCACATTCTCTATCTCTTTCTCTTTCTTTCTCTATCTTCCATGAGTTTTCTCTTCTTTATCTTTATATGGTTGTAATCTTGTGGTTAGTCTTTCTCTATGATGTACAAAGAAAATGGAGAAAAAAAAGAAAAAAAGTTTTGTATTATGTTAGTTTTGAAATCTTTGAAACTACAACCAAATCCATTTATTAGATTTGTGTGTTGATCTCACCAAACTCTCTTTGAAAGTGGTTGAGTTTTGAGCAATTTTATTACGTGAAGGAAACAAATTGAATTCTATGTGTAAATGAATCCATGGCTTGTGGGGGCCTCAAGCAAATAAAAATCTTGACAAATTATTTTCTTAATTTGATTTTTTTAAAAAAATTTACACGAAAAAATATTATATTATTCAAATTAAAGATGACATCGGAATAAAACAACAAAAAAACGCATTATATATATATTGTTTTGCTAAACGCGCTAAAATGTCTGTTATGGAATTTGAACTCCGTGGACAGTCTTTTTTGTGTCGAAGTCTTTAAACTCTATCGCGAATTTTGGCCATTCATCAAGACGATCAATTGATTTGATTTTGTTAAGTAAGCCTAATGTTTAAGCAAACTTTATTTATTCAATGCGTAATTAGTTACAATGTCAATTTTTTGGCAACCTTAATTATTACTAGAGACTTTTATTTTTGTGTTTGTGACTTGTAACTAGTGGATATAAATGGATCTTATTGTTGATGTTGGTTAGTTTGAATATTTCTCATGGTTATTTTTTTTCCACATAATTTTATAGTTTATATTAAAAGCTGTCTTTAATATTATATATTTTTCAGTTCTAGTATTTATATAAATTAGTTTATCTATATCAAGCATGTGTTTGTTTATTTTTTCCCACATGCTTCATGATTCTTGAATATTCAGAAAAATGTTTAAATGAAATTATTCAAGTCCACAAATAGCATTTTCTTTTATGATTTGAATTGTGGACTATTTCTAAAAAAGTTTTCTTTTCATACAAATAATACTCTAGTTAAAGAGTTACTTTGTATCTAGAATTTTATAAATATAGTTAAATCAATCAATTTTTAAGTGTTTTTCTTTTTAAATTCCCTACCAGAAAGTTACTTACTTTTATCCAAAAAAGAAAAAAAGTTATTTACGATTCTTGATGAAATAAATTTTTTGAAATTCGTTATTTCAAATTTCACGAGCTTTTAATTTAAAAAAAAACTTTTTCTCGGTCAATAAAATTAATTTTCACTTATTGTAAGAACAAAGATTAGTTGTTGTCACGTGATCTTCCGACAAATTAAATTAGTTGGGAGATCGATCCCCAACTGTAAATATCAGTTACTTCTTCATTTACACGTGGCAGATGATAAGATCACAACACAGCCACGTCATCATAATCAATTTGGTCCCCCAAAATTAAGTCAAATAGCCCATTAAAGGCCCATTTATAAATGATTCCGGTTTAATCCGGTTAGAACTGGTTTGTTATTTTCCGGTTTACGTTTAATCCCAAAACCCTGAAGGCTTTGAATGTTTTCTCTCTCACTCTCGTCTCCTTTCTCGTTTTCAGAGAGACTCACGGAGCTCGCCGGAAAAGCTTAGATTTGCTCTTTTTTCTCCGATATCCGACTAACGATTTTGCTTACGAGCCATGAAGTTCCTTCTTCAATCCATTTCTGGTATGTAGCTTAACTAGATAGATCCTATTTCATCGATCTCTCTTCGTAACTACTTCTGATCCGTTTTGATAATTTGTACGTTAGGGAGGAATCGATCTCTGGTTCGAGCTATGGTTAGTCGGCGTTACTTCGCTTCTTCATCGCCGGAGGAAATCGCAAAGAGAAATTACGCAAACGATTTGTCGGAATACAACACAGTTGTAAACTCCGTCACAGCTCAACGCAGGTCTTTAGCTTCGTTTTGTTCATAATACAGAAACATTCAATAGGAATGTTGTGTGGATTGAAACTTTTAATTGCCATTGCAATGAGATGATTTTTGATTTTTGGTGTTTCTTTGGTTACTTTGTTTGATAGGCATTACTTGTTGAGGGATGTTTATGATGATATGAAGCTAGATGGTGTGCAGCCTACAGCTGATATATTCCATTCGTTTGTTGTCGGAGTTATGAAGGGTGCTCGGTTAAACGATGCTTTCTTTTTCCGCGAAGAAATGAAAGCCATGGGAATTGCTCCTGATGTATTGTCTCTTAAAACCCTTCTTGTTTGATTTGTGTTCTCATTGTTGTCAACTTATGAGAGTTTGGCAGCAGATGGAGCAACCTTTTTTCGATAATTTAGGCTTCATTTGTGGCTTGTGTTGTTGACTTCGCACTCTTTCGTGTAGGTAAACTTGTACAACTTTTTGATTTCCACATGTGGTAAATGCAAGAACGGAAAAGAGGCTATCCGAGTATGTCGTCTTCCCTTTGCTTTAGTAGGGGACTCTTTTTCTTGTACATTCTTTAATGTTCATTCATATTCAAACTTTTTGGCTTGTCTCTAAGGTCTTCGACGAGATGAAGAGATATGAAGTAAAACCAAATGGACAGACGTTTGTTTGCCTGCTCAATGCCTGCGCCGTTTCTGGCCAATTAGATCTTGTGTAGGTCACTCTTTATAGTCTTTCAAATTGAATCAGTTTCCTTTAACTAAGTTCTTATGCCTATTTTCTCTGCTATATGTAAGTTATGTACAGTCTAAGAAGTGATCTAATATTTCTTTTATATCTTGACTTCAAAAAAATGGTTAGGTATGCGATAGTTCGAGATATGACTGCTGCTGGTGTTGGTTTGAACCAGTTCTGCTATGCAGGACTTATAACTGCTCACTTTAACAAGCAGCCTAGACCAGATAATCTTTCTACCAAGGTAACACGTGAATACGTCTTGTTCTTATTTCCATTGGTTTCCGTAAAGTGGGTTTTCTCATACCCTCCTTTTTTTCTCAAAAGATTCTCGAGCTCGTGGAGCAGTCAAAAGGCTGGTCATCAATTGATTCGTCAAGGAAGAGTGCAGAAGCTATGATGTTTAATATCAGTGAAGAAGAGCTGTACAATATTCCAACCGCTGAATATGCCTATAGGAGCAGGTTTCTGCAGAGGAATTTGACTGTGTACCACGTAGCATTCAATGCCCTCGCTGATCTAAAGGATGTAAAAGTAAGATGATCTGTCTATCTAATCCTGAATTTTGGGGGAATGTTCTGTTCTGGGAGTAATGCAAATCAGTTTCGGAGTTTAGTTTTGTATCTGACCAGCAATTCTCCATGGCAGGCAACCGAAGCTCTTCTTGAGATGCTTAAGAAAGACGGAAGAGACACTGATACTTACTGCGTGCTACAAATTATGAGGTACAATAGAGCATGCACTTTGATTTTTCTAGTGACAATGTTGGACGCCAGTCAAATTTTAAACGACAGTCCTAGCAACCGATTTAACGTTTGTTGCTAGTATATTACATTACGAAATCTCCCCGAGAATCAAAATATGATTGTTGTATCTGCATTTTTATCTACGCAGGTGCTATCTACAGTCGAAAGACTTTTCAAATGGTCTCAAAGTGTTTGAAGATTACATGAACTCAAGCAACACCCCTGCCGTGGAACTCTACACGGTAACTATCATCTGACCTTATCATTGGTGTTTCAACATTTGTTTAAAGAACAAGCGTGTTCTTTTCTATATATAATGCGGGAATGGCAACTTCTATTAAGCGATTTTCTTTGTTTTTTTCCACTCCAAATCCTAAAACCCAACAAATGAATATAGAGACGGATTTACTTTCATAACAAATCTATGGCTATTACGCTTCTCTCCTGTTTCACTTACTTGGTTCAGCATAGCCGTGACTTGACTTGTGTACGTTTTATCTTTTGTTTCTGCGACAGACACTTATAGATGGAGCCATGACAGAATACACCAATGAAGGAATGCAGATTGCTCAAGACGCTCTGGTAATGCTCATAAGCTCGAGTTGAAGAATCCATTAAACAAACTAACCGAGCTTTTGCCTGTGAAACTGATGAAGATTATTCGTAAATGCAGGTGAAGATGAATGATCGCAATTTCTTCTTAGATCTAAGAACTGGAAGCAATCTGCTATTCAAAGCCGCTGGTGAAAAGGTAAAACATGTTTTTGCCGTTAAGAGTTGCCTTAGCGAAAGTAAAAAAACAAAAATCTTTTTTCTTTTGTTGTCAGACCGGCGGATACACGGTGGCGAATATGATATGGGATCTGATGCAAGCTCGGAATACCACACCGACGCTATATGCTGTTGAAGCTTACTACAAGGGATTGAAAGTAATCCCCTTTTTACTCAAAACTTCCAAAGATAGCATAAACTCAAATCTTTCTTAGCAATGGTTACTGATGATTTTTTTTTGCGGTGTGGGAATCACAGGAACGCGAAATACCAGAGGATGATCCGAGACTGATGTTAGTGACGCGTACATATGATACCCTGCGGCTTCAACAAGGAACATTGCCTAATCGGCGTTAAAGCACTTCTTCGTCTTCTGCTTCTATTTGCTTGTTTTTAGGATCTCTGTAAACCATCCAGGTATGCGTTTCAATCAGTCGTTTAGACGATGAATAAGTCGACTTCCGGTAAGAAACTTCAACCATAAAGATTGGATGATTTCAAATCACTTAAGAATCTGCAGAGCTCTTTGTTTTTTTTTCCACACAAACCAACAAATTGATTTAAAGAAGATCAGGCAAGCTTTTACAGTCTCAAGATGCAAACTAATAGTTTAGTTTTTTTGGTAAACACAAATCCGAAAAGTAGAGAAACTATACATTGTGGTGTATCCATTTGCAGAGATAAGTCAAAGAGTAGTTACTGAATAAACCAGATTACATCAGATTCGTGTGACCGGTGACTCTTTAACCGCAGCAACCACCTCCCTGAGAGATAGCACCGTCTCTTCCTCCAGCCGCACCTTGAGGACGCCCGTAACCAATCTTAATTCCCGATGACTGCAAAATCCAGAGAGATCATGGGATTAGATACCGTCAATGTGCTACATTTCCAGATACAGTAGGGACATTACCTCGTTGGAGACATCAAAGACACCGTCCTGAATGTTCTGGAGGATCTTTGCTGCGGTCTTTATGAAGGCCTGTCGACATTATATATGCGAAATTAAGGATGTTAAATCCACCAAACCGAAGAAAAGTCATAAGAGTGAAGAAGTATAGTGTCACCTCCTCGACGTTTTGAGCTGTTCGAGCAGATGCTTCTAAGAAGAGAAGTCCATTTTCTTTAGCAAACTGTTCTCCTTCCTCTTTGCTAACAGCTCTCTTGTGAGCAAGATCACATTTGTTCCCAATCAGCATAATACTCATGTTAGGATTCGCGTGTTGCCGAGCATCCTCTAACCAACTTGCCAGATGATTAAACGTCTCTCTCCTAAAGACAAAAGAAAGAACAATACTTTCAAGTTACGAAAGCAGAAAGATCGATGATTCAAAGGACTCGGATCATAAAACTCAAGCAGTCCTTTTCAAGGCAAGTTTACACACGAACACAGAAGCCATCATTTCCGAAAACCTTGCCGGATAATTCAGTCTACAAAGAGTCTTAATTACAATGTCATGGAAGAAACACTTAACACTAACCTGGTGATATCGTAAACAAGTAAAGCTCCAGCTGCTCCTCTGTAATATGATCTTGTGATGGATCTAAAAGACTCTTGTCCAGCCTACAACATCATCATCATCACACGCTTTGAACAATAAGCCACAAGAACCAAACGTTCTATAAACATTGAGAAATGTTTCAGCAAATTCGAATACGCCATTAAACAATCTCAATCAACAGAAGAGAAAGGCGAGAGAGAGAGAAGCGTACAGTATCCCAAATTTGAAGCTTGATGGGGCGGCCATCGACGGTGACCATACGAGCACCAAACTCAACACCAATGGTGAGATCGTGAACTGGTTGGAACCTTTTGTCAGTAAATTGAAGAAGCAAACACGATTTGCCCACACCTGAATTGAACAAAATAACAAAAACCCATGAAAATTAACACGAAATGGATCTGACCCAGAAGATCAAAATCGATACCTGTGTCTCCGATGATTATGTATTTGAAGAGGTAATCGTACGACATGGCTGATCAATTTGGATAATTTTTCTTCTGGGTCGAGAAATTAGAGAGAGAAGAAGAAGAAGAAACGTGAAAGATCGATGAAAAGAGGAAGAAGAAAAGGAGAGTACAAAGTCACCACCGTGAGATTTTGATCTAATTTTCGAGGTTTCTCGATGGAGAAGCTATCTTCTTCCCCCACTATCTCTCTCATCTTTAAAAGCCTTTTAATGAAATTATTAAAAAGTAGAGGACCATATTGAAAATTCCAAACTTTTGGGTTTGATTTAAAATCCAAACCGTTAAAAAAATCCAAACCGTTAAAAAAAGTAAAAAAAAAAAATTAATTAAAAATGTGACAAAATAAATATAAGAAGAGAAGAAAAAAAAAGTTAGAGAGAGAGAAAGAGAGAGAGGAGAGAGAGAGAGTACACCACTGCTTCATCGTCTTCTCCTTCTCTGGAATTGTTTTTGGAAAAATTGAATTTTCTCAAACCCTAACCCTAATTTTTTCCCCAAATCGCAGAGGTTTCTTCTGATTCTTTCACACCTTAAGTCTCTTTCTCTCTATCGAATCCTATGATGGCTTCCACAGCTACCAATAACCCTAGGCCAGTTTCATCTCCGTGGTCTCAAATCGTCCGCGGCGAATCAGAGCCGACGACGATCGCCGCTCCTTCATCTCCGGCTCCGATAGAGCCGATTGCTTCTTCTTCTTCTCCTCTGACGGTTTCTGGAGACGAGAAATCGGAGGAATCTGGGAAGAAACCAGTTTGGAAAAGGCCTTCTAATGGATCTTCCGATATCGGACCTGTGATGGGAACTGCTTGGCCTGCTCTTTCTGAAACAACGAAAGCTTCTTCGAACAAATCTTCTTCTGATTCGTTAAAAAGTCTCGGTAGCGATGTACCTTCATCATCATCATCTGTCTCTGTCTCTGTTTCTCAGGTTTGAATGATGATTCTTCTGTATGATGATGCAAGTTCTTAGTGTGTGATCACTATAAAAAGTTTGTAGTTTCTCACTGTTGAAATGCAGCTTGCTAATGTCGAAAACGAATTGATTATCATGATGATTCGATAACGAAAAATGTTATTATGTGTTTGATTTAGGGAATCTCAAATGCTTCGGTTCCTGGACCGAAGCAAGCGGGTCGTGTGAATCATAACCCAATGCAGAATCAAATGCGTCAGAGATCGTTTAAACGGAATAACGCATCTGGATCCGTTGCTAATGGTACTGCAGGACATGGTTCGTTTACCGAAATGCCTTTGCACAACCCTTCTCCTAGAGGCCAAAACCCGAAGAATGGCTTTGCATCACAAACTCACGGCGGTATCGACAACAACCAATCACAACGAGACTCCTACAGGAACCAAAATGGTAACCATCACCAAAATCATGGTGGTAGGCGTAGTCACGAGCATCACGGTAATCAGAATTGGAGTTTTAACAGGAGCTTTAATGGGAGAGACGGAAATGCACAATCTCAAAGAGGTGCTCCTGCATTTGTGAGACATGCTCCACCTCCTGTGCAGCCGATTCCTCATCAGTTTATTGCAGCTCAGCCTATTCCGCCTTTTGGCGGTCCTGTGCCCTTCCCTCCTGGTGAGACGCATTGAAGATCGTTTTCTTTGAATTTCATTTTCCGTTTTCTAATGAGTTTTTTTTCTTCGTTTCAGAATTGGCATCGCCGTATTACAACCCTCGTATGCCTTTTATTGGACCTCTTTCACCTGCTCCGGTCTTCTACCATGTTCAAGATGCTCCTTTAAACGTAAAACTATTGAAGCAAATACATTATTATTTTAGGTAGTGCCTTCTTGTTGAATTTTCCTTATTCTTCTCGATTACGAAATTTCTACTTCTCCATTATCTTTCGCGAAGGAATAATCGAGATGCAAATGTTTTGTTTTGTTGCAGCGAAGAGAATTTGATTAGAGACACATACCTTCGCGCACACATGGATGATCAAGGTTTTGTTCCTCTTCGCGTGATTGCTGGTTTCAAAAAGGTAAAATCTTTTCTTGATCCCTTGTCTTGTATACTGACCTCATTCACTTTTCTCTGTTTATGATATCGAAACTGTCGATCTTATTTCATTTCAAAGTTCATTTCCTTTCACGTCTAGAGTTCAACAAACTCTTTCTTAGACTCAGACTGTGGGTTAGGGTGAACTTGTACTCGATCCTTTAGGATATTAGATACTTTTTGTGACGGTTTATGTACACGTATGCCATGCTTGCGTATACATCCTTTCAGCTTACGGGATTTGTTCATGAAGCTCGGTTCTAAATGGTTTCGATTTCATCAATGTTCATTTGCTTTTGTTTTCCCTTCTCGTAATCTAGTTACTACAACGTTTGCTCGCGTAGTACCATATCCAGAGTTCTCTATGACTTTTATCTATCTGTGTTGCTTCTTCTTTTCTCCTTCTTTAGGTTACAGAACTTACGGATAGTATCCAGCAAATAGTGGATGCTCTGCAAGGTTCGCCTTTTGTCGAAGTTCAGGTATTCCTCATCTCTCTGTCCTTTATTCCGTAAACTATATTTTTATTTGATTGCATTTTGCGTTCGGTAGGGTGACAGAATTAGGAAGCGCTATAACTGGCAAAGCTGGTTGCTTCCTAAAAGCCCCGCGGTTTCGAGTCCACAATCTGTTGATGCAGTAGGAAGCAGAGTTGGAAACTTGTCTCTTGGACAAAGCTCGACTGAGCCAATTGGTGGTTCAAGCAGTCATTCGCAACCTACGGGTCCAGAACAGTCGTCTGGTGGCGTTGAACCAGCAGCAAGCAACCGCAATGACTCCGCGGATGGTGCAAGCCATTGAACCATTCAGATTTTGGAGGTGTTGGTTAGTGTTGGGACATTGAAATAAAATTATTTGAAAAAGAAAAACAATAATGAAGAGGAGAATCAAAGATAAAATAAGGTAAGACATAAAACCAAAAAAAAAGAAAATATATAAACAAACAAAAAAAATCAAACATTTATGATTCTTCTATAGTTAGTAGAAAACTCTTTTGGATGTTTATGGTTTTTTTTTTTGGTTTTGGATATTTTTGGATGATAATAACTTTTTTTTTAATATTTATGCTACTTTGTTATATATGATGGTCATTATTGGTGGATTGCTTTGTAACCATTGTTATGGTCTTCTGCTATTTTATAGGTTTTGTTTTACTTAGTACTATCTTTTGTTTTGTTTATTACTCTTGAGAAGAGAAAATGTTTTATGTAAGAGAAGACTCGTGAATCTCCTCTGCAAATTCTATTGTGTGAGAAAAAGTAAAGATTTGATCAAGAGAAGCATGAGTGAGAAACCAAATCCAAATGTATCCTTTATTATAAATGAATAACTAAATGAGTGAGACTAAGCGTTCGGATACTTGATCGGCTCAGAATTCAAACTCTAATTTTACAATATTCGTTTGGATATTTGTAATTTTTTTGTTCGGGTATGCTCGTTTTCGGGTAAGTACGAGTTGGATATCGGGTTAGAATGTTTCAGATTTCAATAATTTCGTGTTTTATGGGTATTTCAGGTTTTTTTTTGGTTTTCAGTGTTTTTTACTGTATTTTGGGGTATTCGAGTACTCATTTATAATATTTATTAATGTATTTGAATTTTTGGGTATTTACTCAGATTTCGGATTCAGGTTCTTTGGATTTTTGGATATTCGTTCGAGTTTTATTAGTTTAGGTTCAGATTCGATTTGGGTATTTTTTTTTGGATTCGGAATCGAGTTATGATATCATATTGGCTTTAATGCCTAAGATGATCTTATATAGGTTCTACATAATCTAGTACTAAGAGCATCTCCATCCTGAGATCCTTAACCCAAAAATCCTTAACTATTCACGGGTCCCATCCGTGAATAGTTAAAGATTTTTGGAGAGAGAAATCCTTAAATATCTTAGTTAAGGATTGATCCTTAACTATTCACGGACACGTGGCGGTCCGTGATTGGTCGAAAATTTTATTTTGTTTTTTGTTTTTTTTTAATAATAAAATAGTGGGACCCATGAATAGTTAAAGATTTTTTGAAAGGTTCAGGAGATGCCCTAACAATTACTTGTAATCAAATAAGCAAATGAGAACACTCACATATATCAAAATATTATATTTGTTCATCTAAATGTGGAAACATAAACTTAAACAACCCAAGAATAGGTTATAATAGTACAATTTTTTATGAGAATTTGTAATTCATAGGCAAAAAAAAAACCCCCCCAAATATATAGAAAGATGTGCAATTCTCTTCTTATTTACCATTTGAAGATATTGTGAAGTACAAACACAATCTAATCCAACGGTTAGCATTATTTTGGCTTTTTTCAATTCAATAGTTTTTTGTTTATTTATTTATTATTTGCTCGTTTTAGTAGTAAATTATTTTGACTATTTTGTGTCCGTATGGTCTATAGACAACCTACGGACTGTTGATTATTGTACGGACCGATGGAAGTAAAGAATCCAACGGTCACAAACTCGCGGGTGAGTCATATTATTCGTTGGGCTATAATTTGAATGTAAAGGAAAGTGAAACATGTGGAAGTTATTAATTTATTGTTGTAAATAAAATATATTAAAACAATCTTAAAATTTAATCTTAATAGCACTTTGATAAATATAAAATAAGACTAGATAACCATAAATAAATTTATAATAAATATTAAATAGATTTAGATAAATTTGAATTTGATTTTGGTATTATCTCTAATTCTTTATTTAAGGTAATTGGTTATGGTTTTTTTTATCGGTAATCCAGGCCACAACGGACCGGTAGCTCTAACCCTAGTACCAGGAATTTTATTTTCATATACGAGGAGTCCAGATTACAATGAGCCCATTCGATAATTCATAGCCCCTCATACGGGACTTGCGCGTACATATACGCGACCGGATGTTCGAACCCTCGACCTCCGGATTTGGTGAGCTGAACGCCTGCCACTAGACTAAAAGCCTCGCTCGCTTATGATTGTAACGGTCGAAAAAGTTCAATTAATAATATACATATTTTTCAAAAGTTCTCCCCAAACTTATCATAAATTTTATGATAAGTCTTACTTGAAAGTTGAAAGTGATATAAAAGGATTATTGTCAATTTTGATCTTTTTAAAAAAAAGAGAGATTAAACACAAAGTCTAATTATTTGTTTGCTCATTTTAAAGCATCTCTTGATCACCACACACACCAACTCTTTAAATTTAAGGATCATTACAATAGTGTCACTAACTTCACTTTGAATATTATCAAACATTATTTCTCTTTATATAAAAAACTTTAATTACATAGTTAATGATCATTTGTCTTTTCATCTAATAATTTATCTTTTCTTAATAGTTTCAATCTCTCTCTCTCTCTCTCTCTCTCTCTCTCTCTCTCTTCTGGACCCAACCATCATTCCAGAAATGACCCGGGAAAGTCAAGAACTCTCTACTCTCTCTCTCTCTCTCTCTCTCTACTCTCTCTCTCTCTCTACGTGTAAGAAACAAGACAGTTTGAGACCAAAGCCTAAAAGCTGCGTGTTCTGGTTTCTCTTTTCCAATGTTGTCATCACCAAAGCATCAAAGAAACCAAAGAGTCTCTGTTACAAACAAGAACAAGATTCTCAACAAAGTTTCTTCCTTTACATCATCCTCTCCATCATCATCATCATCATCATCACCATCATCTCCTTTACTCTCACAAGACTCTCAAGCTCAAGAAACATCTCTAATAATCACTATGGAAGAAGTTTGGGAAGACATTAACCTAGCTTCTATCCACCACCTTAACCACCATAGCCAACAACCACAACATAACCATGAGCCACAGTTCAGTTGCCAAAACCAAAACCATACTAACTCAATCTTTCAAGATTTTCTCAACAGACCAACAATACCCACAAGCTTAACCATGGCCTCTTCTTCCTCTCATGGTGATACCAACACTGTCACTGCTCTCTTCAGCACCTCTCCTTTGGCACCACCTCCTGCAACAGTTCTGAGTTTAAACTCAGCCTCTGGTTTCGAGTTTCTTGATAATCAAGATCCTCTTGTTACCACTAACTCTAATCACCTCACAACACCTTTTGAAGCTCTGGTTACATCCACTTGTTTTGGTAAGAAAAGAAGCCAAGAGTCTAATGAAGGTTCATGGAACAGAAGACATAAACGTATGATCAAGAACAGAGAATCTGCTGCTCGTTCTAGAGCTAGGAAACAGGAATGTGTCTCTCCTCTTCTACTTCTCTGAATCAAATTGAAATGTGGTTTTGGCAATCAATCTAATAAAAGGTTTGATTCTCATTTGCAGGCTTATACATATGAGTTAGAGCTTGAAATTGCTCACCTGCAAGCAGAAAATGCTAAACTCAAGAGACAGCAAGATCAGGTAAAACCAAACAGAGACAAGTTCTTTATAGTTTCAAGATCAAATAGTTCAAAGCTTTCACTAACCTAAAAGGAAATAGACAAAGCCTCTGCATTACTTTGCAGTATATTTTGATTTGTCCAATAACATTTTGGGTAATAAGATTCTGATACTTCAGTTCTCTCTCTCTCTCTGTGTTTATGCAGTTAAAAATGGCAGCAACAAATCAGCAACCCAAAAAGAACAAACTTCAAAGGTCATCCACAGCTCCATTTTGAGAAATCTCTCAACAAGAAGTGAAAAAAAATGGAAAAGTTTGTACCTTTCTTTTTCTATTAACTAAGCTAAATTTGCAGAACTTAAAAAAAATATTATAAAAACCCAGAAAGAGAAAAGTATCTTTCCACTTCCTAATGCACAGGAACACACTTCGGTTCTTGGGAACCTCATGTTCTGTCCTTTTCCTATTCAACTGTTTCCACTTATGTACTAACTTCTACTTGTTATTATTGTAGTAATGCTAAGACCTGTTATGTTTGTATTGTTTATAACAAAGCTTTTAGTAAACCAAATAGACAAAAACAGAGCTCCACTTAAAATGATGACAATACACCAAAGAAAAAAAAAAGTGAGAAGAAGACTTATCACTGAGCATTTATGTTTTCTCCATGTCTCCATTATCATCACACAAAAATGTCCACCACACAAGCAAACAACTTGCAATATGAAAATGAAACCTCCAAGCCAATGGGACTTTAAGTTAAAGTCCACTTCTTATTTTTGGTTGGTCAAGAGAGAACATGATAAAGATTGGTCTTGTTCTAGTCACACCCCACAAGTTTTTTTTAACTTATTCATTCTACTAAAGCTTTTTTGCTAATAATAGCCCATCATCAAACACTAGGGTGTGTTTTATATGTATTTGATTTAATCAAGACAAATTACTTTTGTTATTATCTTCCTTTGGTCCAATATCAAATTACTCGATAGTGATACAATTTCTTTTGTTGATGATGTCCCAAAAGATTCTTCATACTCCACTTTTGGCTGTGTGTTTCTTTTAAGCAACCAAAAGCAGATAATGAGTGGACATCAAGAGCTAAAAATATGGTGTAAAGAATAGTTGCATTAAGGTAGAGAATAATTTGTTTACCAAAAGTAGGAACTATGAATAGAATCTATCCTCACATTATATGGTACTAATACTTAAGAGCCCTTCAAATAAGCATCCAATACTCTAAAATCAAATGAGAATCATATAAAACTTCAAGAAACATAAGTAGAAAAAGTCATAGATTCACCTGAAAACTATATACCTCAATCATCTCTAAATTCCTTACATTAGTGTTTCTAATTTAACTTGGCCACTATCATACAAAGTCACAGAACGAAATCACGAACCATTTGATTAGCCGATCCAGGCCTTCACTCTGATTCTTTTATTATCAATCATATGAGAATCATATAAACTTCAAGAAACATAAGTAGAAAAAGGTCATAGATTCACCTGAAAACTATATACCTAAATCATCTCTAAATCGCTTATATTAGTGTTATCATAGAAAGTGACAGACTATATACCTCAAGCATCTCTAAATCGCTTACATTAGTGTTATCATAGAAAGTGACAGAACGAAGTCACGAACCATTTGATTAGCCGATGCAGATTCGGTGCAAGAAGTTGCTGCCTTCACTCCGATTCTTTTACTATCTTTTGATGCAAGTGCTAAAACATCATTTAGCTCTCGATGCATCATCCTCTTCCTCATCAAGTATGTTTCCATCCTTAAGCAAAATCAAGTCTCTAAGCGAAACAAAGATTCGTGTTGATGAAAATGATCTCTAACAGTGAATACTAAATCGAAACCATTCCTTTTAAAAACTTTTAAAAGCAAATTCTAAAAATAGCAAAAGAATCAATCAATGTGACAAAACGATTCTTCAAAGATCAACAACAACCTTTGGATCAGAACAATTTTGATTTCTGCAAAACATATATGATAGTGATTGATTATTTTTTTGAAACAAATAAGAACCATACATCTTCGAATCTTTCATGAATCTCAAACACACAACACAAGCATCTTAGCAATAATCAGCTAATCGAAATCTCAACCGAAGAAATCGAAAATCTGAGTTTCGGAAGATGATGAAATTTTGGATAGAAGCTTACTGCAAAAGAAACAACAAATGATTTCGTCTTCTCGCGAAACCTATCGAAAACGATTCGTAAAAATTGCTTTAGAACTAGTTCATAAACTTCGAACGAAACCTGTTGAGTAGAAACTGAGATATACAGAAACGAAGGAGATGAATCAAGAACATAAAGGGATGCTTAGAGAGAGAGAACACATGAGAATCTCGGAGAATGTTTCGTCGATTGCAATTTCTCCGGCGGCGTCTCTGAGAAATTCTCATCATTTTCTGAGCTCTCTCCGGCAAAATCGACCGGCGTTTTCAATTAGAACTCCTTCTTAAAATTTAAAAGTTTACAGAACTGTCCCCTAAGATATTTTGAGATCAGTCCTTAAATATTTTACAATTTACAGTTATGGAACTAAACTTTTACATATTCAATATAAACACCTTATTTTTGAGAGATTTCGATTTGATGCTCTCAATTCATAATTAGTGTGGTGGATTTGATACTATATATCCCTCAATTTATGAATATTACTAAATTCGCCCCAAAACATAAAATTTTTGTTACATGAAAGTAACACAATACTCATATCATATGAAGAGAATTAGTTAAGTCTATTATAGTCTATGATCCATACATAACACTAGAGAAAATCACATACTAATTTACATACAACAAACGATTTTAAAACTAAAGACATTAAGTAGTACAAAGATGAATCTTAGAGAAAACATTGCGATTGTTTTGTTCACCTTTTGTATAACTGAATATTGATTTCAATGTTCCATGAACTGCGACGAAGGCGGGCTTATTTTCGTCTTCTCCGTACCTGCGATGATCGATGTCAAGCGTTAATATACGTTCGTGGTTTTCAAGATTTAAAAGATCGAGTAAAGTTAAGATGTATGTACCATAAGCCCCGCGAATATCAACTTCTCGCACTTCTTGGACAAGAGCACAGCAACAACATATTAGATGAGAAAGAAAATCGTCTATGAGCCCTCCCTGCGGAATCAGGAAACAATAAGCAATCATCCCAACGGTTAATATGAGACACAAAATGCGTGTTTGAAACCGCGAAATGAAGTTTTTGGGGTTTTTTTGAAGAGAATGTACCGTAATGTTTAGTGTTTTCCGGAGTTTTCTCCTTACACAACAAGTGTAGCAGCAACACGAAAGTATCAAAGAATATGCCATTAGCTCATTACATGTTTCAGCTGAAGCTGGGAAGGCGAAAAAGAGAAGAGAGTCGATTTATTAGTTTTCACATATACTCTTTGAGTAACAAATTTGAAACATAATAAAGTCGACGGTATTTGATATATCTCTTACAGATGTGCCTGTTAGTTGCTGCGGTCGCAATCTTTGCCAAAGCACCACACGGGAAAAAGAATGTCTTCAAGCCTGCGATTCCAACAACGAATAATTCACAACTTTACAGACAACAAAACGGAGAAAACAAAGTGGAATCACAATGGAAATAAGAAGACGGGACTTACAAAGAGAAGGCTCCGAGCAACAAGCTAGTAAGTCGGTATGCCATTCTTCTTCATGGTACTGTGATGCTCTTCGTGAAAGCAGATCACGCCCCGATGTTACAGAAGAAGCGGATCTGCATTGAACAATTATGTAATGAAACATTGCACCGAATCATAACATTCCAACAATAAACAGACATGGAAAAAATTACTGTCACAGCAACGAATTGGAGACTGAACTAACCTCGAAACTGCATCGTCATATGAATATTCTGTCATATTGCTTGAGCTACGCTCACTTTTCTTAGAAGCTTTCTTCGACAGCTCCTTCTCAGAGTCATCAACAGCAGCAGCAGTCTGTGTAACACCAATCAAACGCTGAATGACTTCACACTGAGCCACATCATAATGCTCCTGCGAACGCTGAAGCTCGAGCTGCAGCTTCTCGTTCTCTGTTTTGAGAGCATCACAGAAACGCAAGTTAGGATATGAGCAAGAGAGAGTCTTCTTCAACACTGTTGCTGCTTCTCTGGTTGATTCTTGTTTCATAATAACATCTTGCACATGTCTATCCTCTTCATCCAACGTATACTCGAACCGATCATGGTCAATATATGCTAACCTCTCCTATATAAGTCACAAACAAGAATCATTACCTTAAAGCAACCAAACATCGAATCAACATCTTCGAAAAATTCGTGTTAAACTTACTCTAACGCGAGCATTATCAACCAAAGTAATGAGTGGAATGATCTTAAGAAACCGATCAATCTCATCTTGAGCTTTCCTAAACTGATAAACAATGTTCCATCCCATAGCTAACAAGTAAAGATAACTCCGATCACGACAACTATTAACGAGTATGTAAGACCTTCTTAAAGCATCTTCAAGTCCTTCAAGAGGCTCACGAGTTTCAGGATACTTCTTTAACTCAGAGATCTTAAGCTGTTCAAGCAAATTCCCAATGAGTTTAAGATGTTGAGCAAATTGACGACAGTTCTTCTTATGCATCCAAGCTGTATTCGCAGCTTTCACTATCAAACCTATTAGCTTCACTGCATCTAAACCAGTGAGCTGAGCCACCGACGCGATTTCTCCGAGTCCGTCCCATGAATGTGACATTTTCTTCGCTTGTGTTTAACGAAATGAATCAGCTCAACGAATTTTGAGATCTAGAAGTTGAAATGATTTCGAGATTTTTGAAATTTTTACCTTCGATTAGCTAATCGACGGAATCAGAGAGTCCGATTCAAGTTCGCCGACGAAGACATTGTTGATCGAGATCGAAAGCGAGCTAAATCAGAGATCACTACACAGAAGGAGAAGCTTCTCTTCTTCGAATCGTCAAAGATCTAAAGGCGAAAGCGAAAATCCGAAGACGATAAGCAATATACTGTGTAAACCTCGCCGACGAGGCTCAGATGAGAGAAAAAAAGTTCGCCGGCGAACAAACTTCTCCGGCGAAAGTCAAGTCAAAGGGAGAACATTAAGAGAGAGAGGAAACAATATTGGAATGCTCACATTTTAATGCATTGAAGAAAGGCAAAGAGATACTCCTATACTTTTACTCTTCGCGTCTTTCTAAATATACTGAAGAAGAAGAAAGAAGAGAGAAGTTTTTTTTCCCGGGAAAATGCAGAATCAAACTGTGAGATTTTTGTGGAATTAGAGCAGAGTGAAGAAGAAGATGAAGAAGAATCTCTGCGTGAAGAGAGTATCTAGAGAGCAGAGATGAGTCATATATGGAGAAGAAGACGAGTTTTTTTTGTTTGTTGACTCGTCTAAGGTGAAGAGAGCCCATCTTGCTTTTCTTATATTTTACTCATATGCCTCCCCCAACTCTTTGTATTTACCAATATGCCCTAGTAACCGTTTTTAATACGGTTTTGTTTTTATAATTCATCGGCTATTCGGTCATGTTCCGGTAGAAATGTATTTTGTGTTACAACGTGGATTTCTTTTTGAAATACCATCACACTATTTGTTTTGAGTTTGAAATGTTCAGCCTACTAATGTTGGGGTAGTTAGATTGTCTGTTACCGGACTACTAAGTAAATTGTGCGAAACCTATGTTTAGATTGTTTAAAGAATCATGATACCTGATGTTTAAGGTTTCTACACACTTTTTAAGTAACTACGAACTTTTATTCATCATTTTACCTCTTTTACGTAAAAACAACATTAAATAAAGCTAATTCAATCAATTATAAATCATACCGTCTAATACAAATGATCAAAAATACAAAATAACATTAATTTTTTGCATAGAAAGTTAAAAACATCATTTAAATAGAAACAAAAAAATATTTTTAAAACACCATTTAAAATGAAACGGATGGATATATAAAGATGAAAACATAAGTTTTCAAAATTTCATTCTTTAAACTTCACTTAAAATAGAGTATATCAATATTATATGTTTGAAACAATCAAATAGTGAAAAAAATGGGGTCGAAAGAGAGACATAGTGGCCTTGAACTTGATATTGTCTTTGAATTGAAGTCATTATAGTAATGATGATGGATTGGTTAAGATAGAAGAGTAATCAATCCATCATAATATTCCTATTTTTTCGGTTGAAATTGATCTTTGTCTTCGAAATGTAATTATGGTCATTATGCTTTTTTATTCTCTTAAATATACGTTAATTTAGTTAATTTTTTCCCTTTATTAATCATCTCCATGCACGTGGATTACCATAATTGTCTTTTAGACAACCGGCGAAATGGACGGTAAACTTATATTTAGGTCTAGAATCTCTTTCATTATAAGGATCTTTAGGTTTTGAACTATTTACAAAAAGAAGAAGAATACTCTAAATTTTCATATATGTAAGTAGGGGTGCATGTAAAACTCCTATAAAATGGTAGGTAAAGAAGGTTTTAAAAAATTGAATTGACTATATATGTCAACAAAATGTAATTATGTTTTCGGTCTTTTATCTTAAAGAAATCTATAATTAAGCGTGCTTGTGTTGGAGTAGTATTAGGATGGGTGATTTTGCAGGAAGTGAATCTCGAAATCATGTGAATGAAGAAACAACACGGAGAAAGATCACGTTGTAATTTATAAAGACGGTAAACGAAGTCTGTAAAACTTCCAAAATAACGATTCGACCGTTGGACATAATAGGTCCGCATGTTCAAAGAAAAGTGCCAGAAACACATGAAAGGAACGGACGAGGATGTTGTACCTCAAATATAAATTTTATTGTATTAACATGCATGTGCTGGAATAGTATTAGAACGATTGACATTCTAGGAAGTGAATTCCAAAATCATGTGAATAAAAGAAAAACACGGAGAAAGATCACGTGATGATTTGCAGAGTCAGTAGATCAAGTATTTTAAACCTCTAGAATAACACTTCGACCGTGAGACATAATAGATCCGTGAGTTCAAAGAGAGGTGCCAAAAACACACGAGAAGACGCAAAACGGGATATTGCACCCCAAATATAAATCTTATTGTACTAACATTGACAGAATCACTTGGAACTATTTTGGTATGTATACAAAATGCATTGCACGCTTACGAAACGGTCTCGATAAATCGAATGCACTTTACGCAGCAAACAAATTATTTGTCTAAGAAAATTATAAAGTTTGAGTTATATTAGTATATTCCATAAAGAGAGAAAGAGAACTTCTTATTAGAGGTAATGATATAGACAAAACTTTTGTTTTAGTTCTTTAACAAAAAAAATGTTGTTTTAGTAGTTTGGTGGATTGTCTCCATGTGATTTAGTTGGTAACAAATCATGCATCTTACTTTATATTATTAGAATAAACGTCTCAAAGTGTTCTTATCTGTATAATTAAATGGGACAGCTAAATTTTCCATACACATCGTAAAAATATTAAGACTACTAAACAAAAGTATTAATACAACACTTTAACTATTAAATGGTCATCTAATGTCTTACACTTTGTCGGATAAAAATGATACTTCTAAGTTTAGACATTTCTTTTCGAATACCGTAGAATGCTTAAAATGATATTATTTTTTTTAAGATCCTGATCGTCGATGATAGTTGTGGCTCCTCAATATAATGAGTTCTAATCGTATTTCATTCCACGTAATATCGGTTTATGATGCTTAACTTCATTTTTTGACCAAATCTGTATGCTTGCCTCCTAGTTTTGTTTTATCTATTTAGATTGTGTTTTGTTCATTTACTATGTTTCACCCTTACTTCTTTGTTGTTATGTTTCTCATAGTATGTTCTTCTCTGTTTTATGGTTATGAGAGTTTTTCATTGCACTTACCGACTATTGGTTTCCGAAAATGTAGCTTTTTGTCTATTTTGTAACAAAACTTTCTGTCGATTATGCAGAATAATATCTAGGAAAAAAACTATTGAAAACTAGATTTTATAGTCTATCTTTTTTTCCCGGTTTTAGCCTAATGACAAATAGTTATTCTCAGGTAGATGCACGGTTCAATTTCTTAAGGTGGCAGCATAGATGATGTAACCATTAGCCCACTTGCTCCTTTCATAATCCGTTTTTTTAAATTTGAACAGATTTATTGAATAGATTATATATTCTTTTGTGGAACTTTTTTTTGAATAGATTAATTTTATATTTCTAAAGGCTTCCAAAAAAATTTAAATAGATTAATTATATTTCTAAAGGCTTATGATTAACTTGGGCCTAGTTATCATCTTATGGGCCTTAAAACACCATTTTACCAAACAGCCGTCACTAAAGACTATTTATTAATCTTACGACGGCGTCAACTATCCCTGTTGCCAAACAACCCTTTTGTCTCGCATCTTTTTGCCTATAAATATAGCTTCGATATTATTCGTCATAATCATTTCTTCTTCATCGGAGAATTTTCATATCTCGATTCTCCGATCTACCGCCGATCTCACTGATAACTTCCATTAGAATTTGATTTTCGCGCGCTATTAGAAAACCCATAACATCTTTACTTCATCTCCCTCCACACTCGTGCGATCTCTCGTGATCGATTTTTAGGGTTTCGCTTTCGTCTTCGTGAGATCTCGTAATCGGAAAATGTCTCGGTGTTTCCCGTTTCCACCACCTGGTTATGTACTTAACGGAACAAGCGATAAGGCTCTGATCGAAGAAGAATCGATCAAGGTTTGTTTGAGCATTTTTCAATCTCGTTGGCTTTTTCGAGTTTTTTTCGGCGATTTTCGAAAATGCTCAGCTTCCTTTGATTCTTCTGCTTCTCTGTGTTTGAATTGGCTTGAAAATGTTGAATCTTTTGAGAGATTTTTGCCGGCTATGAGGATGATGGAGTTTGATTTTTGTGATGAATACTATACAATGTTACAATTGAGAATCAATTCAATGAGATAATACGATTCGAGTAGTATGCGATTTGGAGTTAAGTGTTGATCTTTCTGAGTCCTTTAGTTTTCGATTTCTCGGTGATGGCTAATTGTTGTGCCATTGCCTTTTGAAAACTCCAGTGTGCAGAGGTGAAAGCTAAGAAAGAACAGAGGAGGAAGGAGAGGAGAAGAAGAGAGAAGAAGGAGAAGAAGAGGAAGGAGAGAGGAGTGGATGGTGAAAGCGAAAATCGTAAACATAAGAGACGGCATAAAGAAGAAGGTCGTAAACGAAAAGAAAGCGAAAATGATGGTTGTTTGGAGAAGAGCAGCATTACTTTAGAATATGAGCTGCTTCAGTCGACGTCGCAGAACTCTTGTGATAGCACTGTTAACAGCAATGACATACCGAAGCAGCAGCTGCCGGATCTTGATGACGGTAGATATAACAATGACTCTGGTGAGTTTTGTTTGTGTTTCTTCGTTCTCCCCGGGTCTGTTTGTCTTTTCAGGACATTGATGACAATAATTTCTTGATATGAATTTGAAGAAAGCATCATCAGAATCCGTTTGCCTATCCGAAGGCAGAAAGATCCTGAGGTAAAGACCGACAAGGATCAACAGAAACCGTGTCCTTCCCGGGCTACAGAGTTAGATTCCTCTGCTACTAGAGAGCAGCCGGATAGCTCTCACTATCCTTGTTCCACCTCTACACCACAACATGCTTCAAAGCCGCATGAATCAAGAAGAAAAGATCCCATTTTCGCAACAAAACTCGGTAAAGAGAAAAAGATATCATCATCCACTACTCCCGAAACTTCTCAACATTCAAGCCTATGCAGCATTTGTCCTCCCTCCATAGCAGAGCAATTCTTGAATGTAGTTGAGAATTGGGTCCCTAACACGGTCGAGAGAGGACTAGAGCTTACTAACTCCGAAGATGAAGAATGTTGTTGGTGGGTCGCGAAGAAGCCAAGTAGTTGCAAACAGCTTAACAGAAACAATGAGACTGCGCAAGTAACTAGCATTACAATGGCGTGGCCACGGGCTCGCCTTTTACCCGAAGCTGATGTCTACGCCTTACCTTACACCATCCCTTTCTGATATAAACATCAAAAGAGACAACATTTTGTTTTGGTTTAGCTTAAAAGTCGGAAAGTTGTATAAGAAGAATGTTTGTTGGTTGTATAGTATCATTGATATTAACCCAAAGTGGTCATGTAGAACAATTTAGAATTGAAGAGAGATTACTACTGCAACATTAGCTCTCTGATCGAAGAAGAATCGATCAAGGTTTGTTCGAGCATTTTTCAATCTCGTTGGCCTTTTCGAGCTTTTTTCGGCGATTTCGAATTGGCTTGAGACAGCTCAAATGAAGGAAGAAGATGATAGAGGAGAATATCAAAAGCTTTTGATTGTGAGAGAGTAAAGATACAATGGAAGAACCACCATCTCTGCAACTATCCACTGAACCTAAAACTAAAAACTCTTGAGGAAGACGACGATGGAGGAAGCTTTCTTTTTTTTTTTTTTCATTTGGGCGAAGATATTAAGGCCTTTTTAGGTTTGGGTTAATTTTTGGGCTTAATTTGACCGGCCCAAAAGGTTGGTTTGGCCCATACATT